>VDFB02363607.1:0-28099 GCA_007258455.2 Sequoia sempervirens
AAAATTAGAGCTCAAACAATGAAAAAGAGGCAAAATGGTTTTATAAGGAATTAAAAAATGTTCCCCGATTTGCAAGATTGCATACCTCAAGGAAGGAGTGCAAGTTTTGCAAAAATTCAAAAAATTATATCACAATGTAGTGGCACATGCTTGACCAAAGAGACAAATTAAAATTTGAGAAGTTGTTAAGCAATGGCATGCTCCACTCCAAAGAACTGCATAAAGTTCAAAATAAAAAATTTGCAAACTAGCGAAACATGTGTGTAGGTATTGCAGTGGAAAAGGTTAGTTTCAAAACCAAAAATATGTTGATCAATTAGAGGGCACACAGCTATGTGAAGAGGTACATAAAATTTAAAATTCAGAAAGTGTCACTCAATGTATGAGTGCACACCCATAAGAACAAAGACAAGTTTTCATAAAGAAAAAAAAATATTCTTCTTTATAGAACTATGCACCTCTCTAAATTGGTACATAAAATTTCATAACATCAAAAATGTTCACCTGTAAATGGGAGGCTGAAAAAGTTGCCAAACTTAGAAAATGTGTTTGTTTGTCATGTCCCCAAGATTACATGGAACTAACAGAATAGTCAAAGCATCAAACTTCAGACTTTCCTCCATCTATTTGATACCATCATGGCTTGTCTTCATCGCTTCCTTCACACCCATGCTGAGTCGACTACCACTATCAGCAATGTTATCGCCTCCTTCATACAAATACTAAGTCGTCAACCTCAAGGGATGTAATCAACGCTAATAGAAGAGTCAACGCACCAAACCAAAAGCACTTAATATCTATATGGGAGCCACGATAACTTTTGGTCTGCAATTAACGGGAAAGCATTGCGATTGCCTTCAATAAGATCTGACTCACCAAATAGCTTTTGAATGTTATAAAAACTCGATATTGTTGACTCTCTAGGTGGTGGTGTAATTATGGACGATATTGTAGCATATACAAGAGCCATCGATTCTTATTGAAGTATGGGAATCTTAATCAACTGGCTTGGCAACACCTATATGTGTGGATGATTAAAGTTTTAAGGACAACATCAACCGATTAAAGGATAGGCGATTAAATATTTAAGGAATAATGTTAATAAATTAATTATTCCTAAAAAGCAATTAGAAGAGCAATGATTAAAGAGACATGTCTTTTAGACAAATGCATACCATGTAGGGGTATAACTCTTAGCCTAACATGGGTATAAGAAGAAGTAAAGCTCAATGATAAAAGGCATCTGCAGATTAGGGTGCTCCTAGAGTGTGAGGTAATACTTAATATACATGCTCAATCATAGCTAATCAACAGATGCTCAGCCTCAGATTCAAGTCGCATGAGGAGAGAATTTCAAAACTCATATCAGTAGAAATTCAATATGGAATAATATTCAGAAATACATCAGCAATCGGGAATATTTTTGAGTGTATTATCGAACATTGGACAGATATACCTGGGCGAATATCAGCAAGCACAACAGCTATAAAAAGGACTCGTGCAATTCCAGCACAGTTGACCATCATAATAGGAATATATATATCATCAAGAGGAAATCGGATCTAATTCATAGTCAGGCGTATTTCTGCCACTTATTATATTGCTTCTCTAAGTATAGTCTTGCATAAGGAAGGCATATTAAATATTTTTCTGCACACAATCATTTATCTATGTATGCATATCACTTATAAGATAATAAAGCAGGATTTCGATGTTTAAAATTGAATTATGTTAACTGTCTAAAACCCATCTTGTTGAAGGGCCTGAGGTGCAGTGGTAGGGGCTTGAAGCCCACTTACAACCTCCGCCCAACCCCTCACAAGGGTAGGGCGTGAGGTGTAGTGGTAGGAGCCAAGAGAGCCCACTTGTGACCTCCGCCCGATCCCACGAGATGGCAAGCGTCTTCTGGGATTGGGATATGATGGGGAAAGCAAGTATAAGTCACCAAGGGAGAGGGCTATGATATACACCCTCTTGGGCTTGGCATATGGCTTCAGGCGGGCCCATCATGTTCCCTCTCCCAACTTCCAAATTTGTTGCATTATGGATAATCTATGAATGTGAAAACATTATCTACCCTAACAAGCATTTATACATATTATGAATGTTGTTCATGTAATGAACGCAAGACTTGATCCAAGATTACACCATTAAGGAGGTATTTATTTGATGAAGCAAAAACCCTAACCCTAGTTGTTGCAATTTGTGATCAATCGGTAAATTCTAGGGCAAATCAAGATAGGGGACATCACAAGTGGTATCAGAGCATGTTCCTGCCATCTATTGTGACATTTTCACACATCACCCCATTCAAATGGGGACCCCCTAATTTCTGCTCCGTTCGGGTCTTTTGGCTTCGTTTTTTGGCTATCTCTCTTTGTTCCATCTGTCTTTCCGAGGATGTGCCCGTCTTTGAGCTTAAACTTGAGATTTTGGCTAAGTCTGAGAATTAGGGTTTTGGAACTTCCGGTCAGTTTGAAGTCAAATCGGGTAAGTGAATTGAAATCTAAGTGTGGCAATACATTCAATAAGCTTCCAGCAAGTTCCTAGCAAAATTTCATTGAATTCGGGCAACTTACTATTTTTAGGAAGTACCTAATTTGGGACGTTTTCTCAGCACTTTTGAAGTTTTATCCGTCACACTGCATCCAGGACACATCAAACTGCTTGTCTGCAAAATTTGAGCCAGATCTGACAACTTTCTATTTTTAGCAAGTATCACCTTCAAGAGCTGATTTTAGGGTTTACATGTAAAGTTTTTCAATGCATGTCTAGAGAATATTTATGGGTATTCTGAGACCTATGCGATGATATAACATGCAAGATGAGATGATAACTTTCAACACTCAGCATTCGGAAGCTATTTTTAGGGTTTGCATGTTGGAATTTTCTACGCATGTTTGCATATTCTTTGTGGGTTTTTCGAAAGCTTCGCAATGGTATAACATGCAAACCAGGATCACGACCTTTTTCAAGAGTTCTCTTCAGAGGCTATTTTTAGGGTTTGCATGTAGGAATTTTCAGCGCATGTCAAGTTATTCTTTATGGGTTTTTCAAGAGCTATGCAATGATGTGGCATGCAAGCAGAGTTGGTCACTTTTTCAGAGACTTACTATTTTTAGCAAGATCACTCCGGCAGTTGCCCAACACTTCAGTATCACAAAAAGAGCAACACGCAACACAAACAGGGTCAAACGGAGATCGTTTGAGCAACATACAAGTCAGATTAGGGTTTCTAGCTTGGGGACTGAAAACGAGGGGTCAAACGCCAAAATCTTCGAAAACCGGTGTATCCCACTGCGATCAGTGTCTTTCAAGGATTCCACTAGTGAAATTTGAAGGCAATCCGAGCACTTACTATTTATAGTAAGGCATTTCTGAAACAGGCTATAAATAGTAAGTCAGCAACAGGCACCAGTGTGAACAAGCAGGTCATCCCATGAGGATCACACCAGTCAGATTTCAAGTTAAACGAAGTTGCAGAAGTCCTGAAATTAAGCAATTATTGTAAATAGTAAATCACCTCCAGAAACATGCTATAAATAGCAAATCAACACAGAAGGCCAGTGTGAACAGGTTGGTCATGATATAAGGATCCGGTGGCGCGAATTTCAAGTCAATCCAAGTTGCAGAAGTATGAAAATGAGGGGTTTACTAAAAATAGCAAATTAGGGCAAGCTGAGGGTAGCATGAAATTTCCTGAGTCATGAAGAATCAGAAGCTCACACCCTCAAATCTGTCCTAAGATGGAGAAACTAGATGAAAAAATTTCTAAGTTTGGGAAAATGGAAGCTTGAAGGGGTAAATGCGCCTAGCCTGACATGGAGTGAGTGAAATTTTCTAAGGCAGATGAAAATGGCAAGAGACCCCCTCAAATGCGCCCAAGCTGAGAGAAGATGCTTGAAAAGGTTTCTAAGTTTTCAGAAATTCCTCCTCAGCACATGAAATGCGCCAAAGTTAAGAGGCTAGCATGGAAAAAGTTTCTAAGATGGGGAAAAATCCTCCTCCACCCCCAAAATGTGCCCAAGGTAGAAGGTGGGTGGAGAAAATTTGTTCAAGGCATGAAAGTTTCCTGTAGATACCCCAAAATGCGCCCATGATGGAAAGGGCTCTAGAAAAATTTCAAAGTGTTGTGGAAATTCCTCCCCCCCCCCCTCAAATGCGCCCAAGGAGGAGAATGGGTGGAGAGAAAGTTTTCAAGTATGAAAAAGTTCCTATTGGCCCCCTTGGATGCGCCCTTGAGAGGAGATGCTTGAGAAGTTTACTAAGTATTTAAAATTCCCTCACAGACCCCTAAATGAGCCCAAATTTGGAAGACAGGCAAGAGATTTTGTTAAATGTTGATAAACTGGAAGCCACCTCATAAGAATGCACCTAAGTTTTGTGAAGGAAGTGTGGAAAAATTCCTAAGGCAAGGAAAGTTCCTTAGCCCCCCCCCCAAGAATGTGCCCAAATTGAAGGAGGTAGAAAGAAAAACGCCTAAGTGTGGAAAAGTTCCTCCACCACTAGCCAAATGTGCCCTAGGAGGAATGGGGAAGATAGAAAATTTTCTCAGGCATGGAAAAGTCAGCATGACCCCTAAAATGCGCCCTCCTTGAATGAGATGTTCGTTTGAAAATTTTGCTAAGTCATGAAATGGAAGTTAAACCCTACAAATGCACCAAGTCAAGATGGAAGCCTAGAAAATATTCTAAGGCGTGGAAATTTCCTTCCTACCCTAGCAAATGCGCCCATCAAGGTGCTGACTTGATATATTTTTGAATGGTGGAATTAGAGGCAAGGTACTTCAAATGCGCCCTTCATGAGTTAGGCAGGTGGATAAATTTTCAAAGGCAAAACAAGAAAAAGCACGCCCAGAGGAGAAGTAAGATGAACTTTGGTGACAAAATATTTTCTAAGGTATAAAATTCAAAAAATTAAATTAACCCCTTCGTCTATAGACACATGAATTTTGCACGTTTTGAGGAGAATTTTCTTTTGAGTATTGGACATTTTCAGTAAGGAAGTGATTTTGAAATCTTCCACACCTCATTGGAGATTTTAAAGTGAAGATTTTTACTCAGACGCCTGCTTGATGAAATTTTTCAAAGGAAATAAATTTTTTCTAAGGCAGAAATGTCAAGGTGTGTAAAATTTTCTAAGGCATAGAAAAAGAAGGAAGGAGGGGTTAGGTGCATCTAGGCTCAGGATGGGTTCAATTTTGTCTAAGTCATGGAGATAAAAGAAGACACCTTCAAGAAGTGAAACTCAAAACATTAGGGCCCAGAGAAAAGATGAAGATATGATGAGAGTGAAACGATAAGATGAAAATGCATCTCTTAAATACATCCTTGAGGAAGATGAAATTTGTCCAAGGCATTGAAATATGAAGCACCGGTGTTATATGCCCAGTCTACATATGATGAAAAATCATGAAGAAAGCAAAGTTGGCTAGAGAAAAATGATGAACCCTATCAGATCTAGAGACCACCCGGGCCTTGGAGATCAGAACATAGATATCAAGTGAGTAAAGTGAATTTTTTTTATTATAAGTGTTTTGATGCTCTTCTTTTTATTTGTTTTGCAGGATGAATGCCGGTACCAAAGTGGGAGGACTTGAAGTGATGGAGCAAATACTTTGGGACAATATTGCAACTGTAGGATGAAATAAAGTTACATGTTTCAAGCCTCTCCATGATGTCTCAATTGCATCAGAAATGGCTAAGTGTTGGAATTTCTCCTCAAAGACCCAATATGTACCCAACGCAGTCAGGCGAATGGCAAGCGGGAATGGTTGAATCCAAGACAAGAAAATCTTTCAAGATGAAGGAAAAGATGAAGGCCCAGGCATTGGAGACTAACATCATGACAGATTGAAGGACAGAATAAAGGAATTCTTCTTAAGCCTGAAGTCCTCCGGCAATGACCCAGAGGATGTTCTCCAACATACTCCGCATAACCAAAGGTACCATGACAACAAGGAGGAAGATCATCGCCAAACAGCTGAACATACCTACCATATCAGTTCAAGAAACAGAAGCCATGATGATCAGACTCATGCAGTTTGCAGTCAAAAAGAGGAACAAGAGCAATGTGAACACGTCTATGGACAAAAATCTTCTAAAAGGGTGGTGGACATTAATTGCTCATTTATTACCCCACTCCTCTTGGTGGCAGTTTTTAGGGTTAGGGTTTATGTGGCTCAATCTGAGCCCTTCATTGTAATTGAATCTGAGTCGTCCACTGGATTTGCCCAACTATAAAAGGGGCATTCCCCCCTCATTTGTACCTAATTAGAATAAAAAAGAAGGAATAGAGAGAGATTGATAGAATAGGAGATAGCATAGTAGAGATTGGTAGCTTAGATTGAAAAGGAAGGAAAGTCTTCCATTTGTGTTGGGTGAAAATTATGTAATCAACTTTCGACAAATTACACAACTTGGACTTCAGCCACAGCTATGTGAGATGTGAATCTCTCCTCTCAGAAAGGGGAGGCGCCCTTCTTACTGCTAAGAGAAACAATAGTAAATCACAAAAGTAATTACAAAATGTACACGAAATTCACGGAGTGGGGGGGGTGTGTTACATTCATCCTTCTCTTTTCGTATAGAAGATGTTTACAATGCTCACGGTTGGAAGTTCCTAATTTTGATAACTTGAAACCAACAACTAGCGTTAATGCTAATATCTCTATCTCACAAAGCCGGGCCGTGAGATTCTAAGTAATTAACAACAAACAAAAGAAAATAAAAGGGAAAGCTCATCAAGGCAAAGTCGCTCCCGCACTTTATCAATGTTGATCTTGGCATAAACGACCGCTTGCTACTGCGAAGCACAAAGTCTTCTTAGACGCAACAATTTCTTCCAACAAAGATGAACGATTACAAGCACAAAGTCTTGTAGATCCTTCAACAAAAGTGTTAATAGCACGAACGATTACAAGAACAAAGTCTTGTAGATCCTTCAACAAAGTATCCAATAGTATGAATAATTACAAGCACAAAGTCTTGTAGATTATTCAACAAGAACATGCAAGAGCATGAATGATTATAAGGGCAAAGTCTTATAGATCATTCAACCAATGATAAAAGAAATACTATGTTCCACCAAGTTTCCGGGACGGGGGGACGGCGGGACGGCGGGACGCGTTTCGGGGACGGCAAATTTTTGAGGGGATTTTAGGGGACGGGGGGACGGCTGTATAGTATATATATATATATAGGGAGAGAGAGAGAGAGAGAGAGAGAGAAATTTTAAAAATATAGGGAAATTTCAAATTTAAGATATTCATATGAGTAATGATAATCATAACAATCACCAATCATATTGACATATGCATCATAGAATCGAATTATCAAACAAATTAATACTACAGCTACCTAATTGCATCCATGGACCATAATTCAAATCCATGTCAAATAGTCAATGTGCATATGATATAAAATAATAAAATGCCCAAAAGGCTACAAGTTTGTACTACAAATGTCAAAATGATAAAGTCACAAGTGTCCAAAGGCAAAACATAGAAATAGAAAGTATGATGATTGCCACTACTCGGCATCTGCCAACACTACATCAAAATCAGACTCATAGTCTGAGTCACTGTCACTGTGAGGGGCTGGCTCATCTAATGGAACTCCAACCAATCCCTCCTGTCTCTCCTCCTCATCAATTTGTGTGACGTCCTCTGGATCAACATCCCATCGTAATGCTGGAGTCTGTCTATACTTAGGAGTCTGACGATCCTGGAGTCGCAAAGCACTATGTACAGCCACTAATTTTTCTGCTCGTCTAGAGGTCAGCCTATTCCTCTTGATAGAGTGAATAAAGCCGTATGTTGACCAATTCCTCTCTGCAGCAAAGGAACTAGCAACCTGTGAGAGGAGACAAAATTAAAAAACTAAATTAGTAATTTAAATTTACTAATTAGGACATTCAATTTAAATTATGATTATATAAATGTTCAAACTTCAACACTATCACTCATCTAAATCAAATTATGTTAATCTAAAGTATTACCTGTGAAAGGAGGCGAACAGCAAGCGTCCTCAATTGTGGTGCATCCTTCCCATGCCATGACCACCATCCAGTAGGATCCCTTTGAGCTACTGTAGTTCTATCTACCCTGGCCTTTGGTTTGCCGAATGTTGGACCACAGAGATTAACAAAATCAGTGAACTGTGTACGAACTAGACTGGCCTCCTCAATTGAATATATTTTTGCAAGGGCCCTCATAAACCCTTCTTTCACCTCATCATCATCACAAGGAGGCATCCTACCAGGTCTAGGTACATACCATTTGGGATTAAGAGCAAAGGCTGCCATATGAAGCGGGGTGTTCATAGTGTTCCACCGCCTTGTCACAATGGGCCTAATTTTTTGCTCATATAATCCCGAATTAGGATCCTTATCAGAAATTGCTTTCTTCATTTTTCCAAGCATGGAGTCAAAAGTTTCATAAATCTCTCCAAGACTTGGAGAGTCTGTATCAGCATATCTAATGACATCCACAATAGGTGAAATGATGGAGCAAACAAATCTGCAAACAAAAATTTGAAAAAAGACAAGTTAGAACTTAGAAAATAAAAAAATATTAATAATAAAATCATATATATATTTTTATAAAATCAGCAATCAATAACAAATTATTAATTAACAATTTTTTTACCTCACATTGGACCACCAATTATCATCAAGAATTTTTTGTTTGATGCTTCTCCCTTCTGCAGTGCTTGCCATAGCCCATCTATTCCACTCTGAATTAACCATCATCAACTGTAGAGCCTCCTGTACCTCAAGCATCCTCGCTAACAAAATAAAGTAGCTGGCATACCTTGTTGCTACAGGCTTGAGAAATTCCTTCCTTGAAAATGTCCTAAAGAGGGCAAGTGAGGTGTGATGGTTGCAAATAATCATCTGAATGTCTCTAGCATCTACAACCACCTGGTGCACCCAATCCATCTTCCCTATGTCTTTCAATGCGTTGTTCAACGCATGAACACAACAAGGAGTCCAAAAGATGTGCTTGTAAGCACTCTCAACCATCAAACCTGCTAATCTGCACACACAGCTGAATCAGTAACCACCTGCACAACATTGGTTGCCCCAACCTCCTCTATAGCCTCTTTCAAAATATTAAATTGGAATTCTGCATCCTTGCGCTTTCCAGAACAATCAATGGCTCTAAGGAAATATGGACCAGCTGAACATGTGACTATGATGTTTATAAGTGGCCGTTGTCTAATATCGGTCTACCCATCCATGATAATAGAGCAACCTGTTCTAATCCAACACTGTCTCATGTCCTCCATCACCACACTCACCTTAGAATATTCTTTTTCAAGGAGTGTAGTACGTAATTTATGTTCTCCAGGGGGAATGTATGAGGTACCAACATTTGCCACATCTCTAAACATTTGTTTGAAGTAGGGAGAACGTGCTACATGGAATGGGATAGCATGGGCATAGAAAAATTTGGCAATGGAAGAATCTGCCACATCTCGTGCTTGCACATTGAACATATTTTCAACTGTATTTTGCTGCTCACTAGAAGTAGCAGCCTTCCTCTTCCCTCTTGTGGAAATATGAACACCACCCGCACCACTACTACCACTACCAACACTAGGACTACCAAGCATAGAGGGCATAGGTGAGGTTGAATGTGCGGATTGAGTTTGCATAAGCTGATCCATAGGCCTTCCTCCGGCCTCCAAGTGCAATCTATAACACTCCATCCTCTCAAAATCTTTTATATCTTTACAACCCTTGACCCCATGGCCTCCAAAACCCGGGCCAGATGGCAATGACTCTCGCATAGCCCCATATTGAAGAGGTTTTGTGAATCGCGTTTCTCGATACTTCGATAGGCGATAATGAATGGCCTGTCAGAGCATCGATACGAATTGATTCGGCTCGACGATTTTATTGCCGATTTTGCTCTTTGCCGGAATCGGTACTCTCAAAAAAAGAGTAACGATGATTTCCTTATTGATTTCAATTCAAAATGGTAATGGTGCATAATATATCTATTCGATTTTGTTGGTTGCCAAAGCGATGCCTCCTTTCTCACTTTTGCTCTTGGCTGCAATTTTATCTTGGCAAGTTAAAATGAGATCAAATGAAGGTAAAAAAATGTTTTAAGTGGCCATATTAGGGTTGGGAAGGCATGGGGCCCACAAAGCAATGTTTTAAAAAAGAAAAAATTTAAAAAAAAACTTTATTTTTATGTTTTATAAGCTGTTGTGCAATAGGGGACAGCCGGCCGTCCCCGGGACGGTCAAGGGACAGCTAGGCGTCCCCTATCCGTCCAGGGGACGGCCTGGCAGTCCCCTGTCCACTTGGGGACGTTTCTGGCAATCGGGGACATCCTCGGCTGGACTTTGGGGATTCACGACACCGGCCCCCACGCTTTCCCCGTCCCTAAACGGCACCTAGACGGGACGGGGGCAATACCTAGGGGACGTTGGCCCCTCGTTTCCTTGAAGAAATGCCAATGCAATCTAAATAACGAATGTAACACAAAGTTTACATCAACTACTTAGAGTCTTTCAGATTCCTCGAACTAATCACTACCAAATCAAATCAACTTACAAAAGTATCGAATCCAACACAAAGTTTGGCTTGCAATCCTTTTCTTTATTGATTGAATCTCATTCACAAAGTATGAACGCAAAGTTTCACAAGTTTGCTTACAAAAGGGCAGCACTTCGTTGCAAAAGGCTAAAAGATAATATTACAATGAAAATCCCTCACATTATATAGAAAGATCTGATGAGCAAAAGAAGGAAAAGAGATTGAGAAAATCGTGGAGAGTTAGGTGAGACATTTTAGAAATCTCACCTAACTTTCACCAAAACAATTACACAGCCTAACTCTCTCACCTAACTCTCCTCGATTTTCTTCAATCTCTTTCCTTTCTTTGCTCATCCCTCTTTCTATATAATGTGAGGGATTTTCATTGTAATATTATCTTTTAGCCTTTGCAACGAAGTGCTGCCCTTTTGTAAGCAAACTTGTGAAACTTTGCGTTCATGCTTTGTGAATGAGATTCAATCAATAAAGAAAAGGATTGCAAGCCAAACTTTGCGTTGGATTCGATACTTTTGTAAGTTGATTTGATTTGGTAGTGATTAGTTCGAGGAATCTGAAAGACTCTAAGTAGTTGATGTAAATTTTGTGTTACATTTGTTATTTAGATTGCATTGTATTTTTATCATTGGTTGAATGATCTATAAGACTCAAGGGCTATAATCATTCATGCTCTTAGATAAATTTTGTTGAATAATCTACAAGACTTTGTGCTTGTAATTATTCATACTATTGAATACTTTGTCGAAGGATCTACAAGACTTTGTGCTTGTAATCGTTCGTGCTATTAACACTTTTGTTGGATGATCTACAAGACTTTGCGCTTGTAATCGTTCATGCTGTTCAAAGAATTAAGGCGTCTAAGAAGACTTTTGTATTTCTAACGAAGCAAACGATAATGCTTATGCAGATCCAACATTGATAAAGCTACCGGATCTACTTTGTGCCTTCTGAGCTTTCCCTTTTTTATTTTCTTTTGTTTATTGTTAATTACTGTATCTTCACGCCGCTTGGACGAGATAGGAGATATCGCATTACCGCTAGTTGTTCGCTTCAAGTTATCAAGAATTCGAACTTCCCAACACGCGGAAGCATTGTAAACATCTTCTTCCTCAAAGTATAGAAGGATGAATGTAACACCACCCGTGAATTTCGCGGTACATTTTGTAATTACTGTGATTTACTATTGTTTCTCTTAGCAGTAAGAAGGGCGCCTCCCCTTTCCGAGAGGAGAGATTCACATCTCACATAGTTGTGGCTGAAGTCCAAGTTGTGTAATCTGTCGAAAGTTGATTACATAATTTTCACCCAACAATTTGAATACTTTGTAAGAAGTTGTTGTGAACACTTTCATAATAAAAGAGTTTTCATTGATGGTGATCTCTTCTTTTGTTGTGAGTAGCTAGCGAGGCTTCTTCGCCCTTCCAATTCACTTAGAATCTTGAAGTAGCTTAACGTAAAGTAGATTTCATTTCATGCAAGTGGTTAGTAATTGTGGAATGTGGTGTTTAATTTGAGCAAGCTTCGCTTATCCATACCACTAGCAGCTTGTTGTTGGCAAGTTTTCCTTGTGTGGTCAACTGGAACACCTTATAAGCTTAACTTCGGTTATGATTCACGTCTTGGCATGCGTCGTCTTGATGGTGTCTTTATGTTGAACTGTGACTTTAAAACCTCTTGCTGCTCCCTTGAAGATTGCACCGACTTTGTATAAGTTGTCCAACGCGAGGCGAAGCAAAGTCTGGTTGAAGTCTGCGAGAATTGATCGCCATGTCCCACAACTTAGAGTAGAATTATAGCATCTCTTATCCCTGCACTCATTTAAATTCAGTTCATTTCTGGTTAATGTTAGGAAACTTGCACTTACCTGCCAAATCATTTGAACCACGTGAAACCCTTTAATTTGATGTCTGTTGTCCACTGCTGAACAATTGTGTAAGTCCCCTTGAAATACCAGCAAATCACAACGAACCAACTGAGACTATCCACTGCATAAAGAAACCTTGGAGTTGAACGCACGAACTTTCTTGCAATCTTAGCGTGCGGAATACTTTGATCAAGAGAGGATAGAGTACCTATTGGAAACTTTATTCTATGTTGGTGCAGTCTCGAAAATCACATCAACACCATCCTGTGTACAAACCAACTCTAATTAAAATTAACTATTCAACCTTCTTCTTAAGTAGGTCAGTAATGCATTTCTATATGCATGTGCCTTCCAAGTGTATACTTTGTATTTCATGACTTACGTGCATGCTTCATGTATTTACGTTTATGTTTTTGACTCTGTTCCTGACGTGTATTCATTCGTATAACCACGTGTATGCTTCTTGTGTATACTTCATGTATTCACGTGTATTTTTCATGCTTTCTATGTATACTTCATGAATTGTGTGTATTCACGTGTATGCTTCATGCCTCCTATGTATACTTTATGTACTACATGTATTCATGTGAATACTTTGCATACCTTGTATTCAAGTGTATACTTTGTGGCTTACGTGTATACCTTGTGACTTACATGCATTCGAGTGTATACTTTATGGCTTACCTTGTGACTTACATGTATTCAAATGCATACTTTGTGACTCGTGAATTCAAGTGTATATCTTATGACTTACGTGTATTCAAGTGCATACTTTGTGACTTATGTGAATTCAAGTGCACATCTTATGACTTGCGTGTATTCAAGTCGTATAATTTGCAGCGTACGTGTATTCACGTAAATACTTTGTGACTTTTGTGTATCTATATGTATACTTCATGACTTATGTGTATTCATAACCATACTTTGTGACTAACGTGTATCTATGAGTGTGCTTTGTGACTTACATATATTCAAGTACATACTTTGTGACTTTATACTTTGTGACTTACATGCATTCATGTGTATACTTTGTGACCTACCTGTATTCATGAGACTATGTGTATACCTTTCATATACCTTGTGACTTCAAGTATCAACTTTGCAAACTACATGCTTGTGACTTGCGTGCACTCATGTATATGTGTATTCATGTGGCTTACATATTTAAGTGTATATAACTTACATGTATTCATATGTATTCTTTCTTACTTCATGTATTCATGTGTATACTTCATGTATTACCCACATCTATGCTTCATGCTTCCGGTATATACTCTATGTATTACATGTATTCATGCTTCATATTTATACTTTATGTATCACATGTATCTTCAAGAGGACACGTTTTTATGATTACGTTATGCTTAAGTGTTAAACTTGTCTGTTAAAATACTTCGGGAGTGAGAAACCCTAACAAATTAACTTATCTAAATTTGAATTATTATAAGTATCCAAATACAATAATGAAGAATTGTAACTATTTGAAGTGAAGAGTTGTGACTCCCTCAAACTGGCGATATAACAAGGGAGAGCATTTCATCCATACTACCATTTAAAGAACCCAATTAAGAATAGAACCTTAAGTAATTTTGCAAGAACACTTAAATTAGGTTCTTAAACATAGTGAAAATATGTGAAAATGTGAAAAGTTGTGACCCTTCAAATATGAAAGACTGTGACTCCCCCAAGAATAAGATAAAAAGAGGGGGGAATCACCTCCCTATAAAGAAACCATCAATAGGAAATAAATCTAACAATCAACTTGGAAGTAAAGTATTGCTATCAAGGGTAACCATGAAAGGGTGGTGACTCCTCCAAGAAATGAATAAGGGATGAAACAATTCATTGGCAGTCGATAAGCATTCATCATTCATCTATCCATCAAGAAATCAAACAATCAAAATATCGGAAAAATTTCCCAAGGAAAGAGCACAATTGTTCTAATACAATCAAGCCCATACCACAAACAATCTACCTTGTAACCTACAAAATTGATCTAAGAGAACCTTGCCTTGTGGGCCAAATTCACTCCTATATAGATCATTTCATCCAAGGGCCCTTTGATTAAGTAGCTCTACATTCATGAAATCAGGTTACAACAAAACAATTACCTGAGCCTCTGCTAAGTTACATTAGAGGTCCATAACCCACAAACCCCAAGAATATTCTCACCTTTCCAACTTTGAAATAAATTGATATTGTTTATATGAATCAAGTAAAATAAAACAATACTTTCCCTAAATAAGAAAATAAAGTTCAACCAAGGGTAATGAGAGAAAACGTCTTAAATGGATCTTGCCAATTTCCAACTCTTGGCTTTTGAGAGTATGGAGAAATAGTAGTACTTAAGAATGCTAATCAATACATTGTCCTCATACTTAGAGGACAACATCAACATTATTGGGAGTAATTACTCACCGCTACCCTCTAGGGAAAGAGAGTCAAACATAACCAAAATAACCATCACTTGGTTTGGAATTTCCAATTCCTATCAAAGTATCACAACTGAAGCTAATAACATCACAAAAGAAGCAATATTTAGTTATAAATCTTAGTATGTGATTGCTTGAGGAAAAGCAATCTTGGGCAAGGTGGATTGTCATGTCCCCAAGACTACATGGAACTAACAGAATAGTCAAAAGCATCAAACTTCGGACTTTTCTCCATCTATTTGATACCATCATGGCTTGTCTTCATCGCTTCCTTCACAACCATGCTGAGTCGACTACCACCATTAGTAATGTTATCGCCTCCTTCATACAAATACTAAGTCGTCAACCTCAAGGAATGTAATCGACGCTAATAGAAGAGTCAACACACCGAACCAAAAGTGTTTAATATCTATACGCGAGCCACAATAACTTTTGGTCTACAATTGACAAGAAAGAATTGTGATTGCCTTCAATAAGATCTGACTCACCAAATAGCTTTTGAATGTTAAAAGAACCCAATATTGTTGACTCTCTCTCTAGGTGGTAGTGTAATTATGGACGATGTTGTAGCATATACAAGAGCCATCGATTCTTATTGAAGTATGGGTGCAATGTCTCTTAGTTGGGAATGCCCTAAATTTGCCCTAAATCCTTAATTTTTAAATGAACAATTGGGTTAGAGGATGTCTTATACTCAATTGAAGCTCTGATTGAAGTCCTACACATAGATTAACAACATTTACCATAATCACATCAATTAATAGAATCATCTATCACAACAATAATAGTTAGTAGTTTGCCATAACTAGCTATTAACAAACTATTGACCCATCATTAATTCAATCACAAACTTTATAACTTAAAACCACATGAATCAGAAATTAAAGAGGACAGCCAAGTAGCTCAACCAAGCAGGAAAGTAGCTCAACCAGGCAAATAAGTAGCTCAAGCACGCAGACAAGTAACTCAAGCATGCAAGCAAGTAGCTTGTAATGTCCCTTGCCAATCTGGTCTAAAAAACTTTCAATTTTTGACTTTGGACATTTCATCGAACATTTGTCTTGTTGCTGCTGTAGGTTGGTTTTCTTATTGAATGATGCAATATGCATGAATACTAAGAGTGCCAATGACTGTAGAGTGCAAATAGGATGCAGTACAAGGTATTTTCAGACTTCCCAAAACTATAAATGAGTGCACATGAATTAATTGTTCAGTTACAGCCAAGAGACAAATTAGCAAACACTTGGCATATTAACTCTAAACTTCTTTATGACTGAAACTAATGTAGATATCATGCCATATCCAAACTAAAGCTTGAATATTAATTTCTGAGATTGTTAATGTAACTCATTTAGTCAAATCCATACAGCAATTTACTCTCAAGGAAAGAGGACATAACATGACCATCCTGGCAGCAAGCTACTGATTTATTTGCAAACTCATTCAGATTACAAACTGTTGATATCAAATGATTTTTATAGCAAGCTGCTATGACTGAGTGTAATGAGCCTTGCTGATTTGGACTCAAAAACTCTTCAATTTTCTGCCTTAGGAACTTTGTCAAACGGTTGGCATGCAATGTTTGAACTTGCTGATCTGATTTTCAGTTTGTTGTAGAATTGTTTTTGATGTTTGCAAATGATGTAAAATGCTTGAAAATGATCTCTAAACAACTAGGCAAGTAACTAAAATGAAATGTAGCTCTTTTTAGTATTTTCAAATGCAAATACATGAAGTTCTAAGTGCAAATAAACATCTACAGCCAAGAGACATTTTCACAAACACTTGGCATGCATCCTATTTCAAAGTAATGCAAGAACATAAGAGAGGCAATTTGTCAAATAGTTGGCAAGCGAACACCTTATAACTCCAATTGATATTACAATATTATGAGAGTGTTTACAAACTGCAATTGAAGTGCAATCAGACTTGAGTCTATATTTTCCTTTCATATGAACATGTCTGAAACTAAATACCAATCTGTTGTAGCATTACATATACAATATGGAGACTATTATATGACTAAAATTACATGGAGAAGATGCTGATTGAATAAGAAAATGCATACAATGTGAATATGAGCCTCTACATGAAATGCAACAATAAAAGATGGAACCTGGAAATGACTTGCAGCCACATAAAATAATTTGAATCTCCTTATTTGAGCTTCCAAACGACTTCTAAATGGTACGTGCAGCCTTCTTGATGTCTCCCCAAGCCTCACGAATTTTATTGGAATTTTTGATGGCTTCAAATGGCAAAATCACCCCTTCCTAAGAGGGCCACCCGTACTGCTTGAAGGAAATGCAGATCATAAAATAAACTCAGCTCCAAACTCCTCAAATTTGTGATGAAAATGATTGCCAACACCAAAGGAAGCAATCCCTCAAGTGCCCACAAAATTATATCTCCTTATTGAAGAGCAAGGAATGAAAATGTCATTCCTCTCATGGCTGATCTGCAGATAGAAACAAAATTGCAGACTTCAAATGATTCACCAACTTCTCCAAATTTGATTTCTCCTTTTGATGCAAATGAAAGGACTAAGATATCATTTCCCAAAACTAGCTAGGCTTGATATCTCACAAGCGAAACTAGGAACCAGCTAGGCTTGATGTCTCACAAGTGAAGTTTGCCAAGTATTAAGCTCACCAAATGTAGAAAATGAAGTAGTCAACTCAACCATGCCAAAATGCCCAGCCAAAGCTTCTTTTATACTTTTTCAACCACATCACCAAGAAGCTTCTAGAAATAAAGTATTATTTATTCAAGTGACTTTATAATATAATATTTATTTTTAGTCACTTTATTAAATTAATTAAATATAATGTCACCTTTTAATATTTAACTGTTTGATAACCTTATAAATAACTAATTTAATAACCCACTTAATTTAATTAAAATAATCAATTAGTCATCCTTATGAAATATCATTAATTTGGACAACTTAATTAATTAATTAAATTAAATTAAACTTACTCCAAAATTGGGGACATGACACTGAGATACACTTAACACACCTATAGAAGACAGCGACTTATTTTCTAATGATCAATGTCTTAATGCAAGCAAATATAGTATGAAAGAACCTAGTGAATCAACTGGATGGAATGTTGCCAGTAATCTTGGTGTGTCCCAAAAACGTCTGCATGAAATCTCTAGATGCTGACGGCTAGATGCCAAGCAGGACCCGATAGCTGAGATAGTGCACCTTCAAGAGATGACGTGACTCATTGCCAATCGCGATTTGTCCTTCAGCAGCTCATATTAATAAGTAGACTTCACTCAGATATTCGTGTCTTTGTAAATTGTAGCTCTTAGAAAGATATTCGATATGTAACCAAACTCCTCCAATAATGCCCGATGCTGCCTTATGATATAATTAAGCTGTGATAAAATTCTCTGGCGCCTTGTCTTTTTGCGGGAGACCAAGCACACTGCCTGAGAGGACTCGACAACACAAAACTAATCTTCTTGTCTTTAGCGAACTCCCAAAAAGCAGCGACTCATGACGTCTTTTACTCCAATACGTCTCCAACGCTTTTGAAGCAACAATTTGTATTTATCGAATAGCAATAAAATACCAATCCTGAATATAAAAGGTTGTGCTTGTTTTTGTCTCTTATGTTTCTTCCTTAGTTTGGCGTTTTGTGCCAAGTCACCTTATTCCCTCTCTTATCAATCTCTCTTTCTTGCCGTCTCTATCAAAGGCATAAATCGATAGCCTTCAAAATGACATTCGCTTCCTCCAGATGTGGCTCTTAAATGAATTTGATTTTCTCCAAACGCCTGTATCTGTTCTCTGCAAATATATTCTTAAAATATCAAACTACAAGACATTTCCTCCAAATGTAATAAAGTTCCTCAGATTTGGCCAAAGGCCATTAAATCTGATGAATCTCCTCAATTAAACACAAATTGGACCTCTGAATGAAGCCCACAATCAAGCAATAATTCAGCTGATAGTTTGACAGCCTCAAAATTGCATAACCAATGAGAGTTTTTGTTCTCAATGGCTGGAAATAGCGGAAACCCTAGCTAGCTTCTTCACCAAGCAAGCACATCAAAGCAATTATCAATTCCTAGATGATTAGAAGCTTGGCTGACCCTCTCTTTATACTTTTTCCCAGGGAGAGGTCGATCCTCTAGAAGCTTCTCCTTTAATAATATATTATTTGCACTTTACAAATATTAAAATGTGACTATATAATATAAAGTGCAAACATAACATTAAAATAATAATTATCATTAAAGTTACCTTTAATAATAATTAAATGTTGCATCTTAAGAAACTCCTTATTTCTCCAATTCAACTGAATCCAGGAAATGGAAACCATCAACTGACTAGATAAATGCCACAAAGGACCCCCTAACCATGCTCATTAGCCTACGACAATCAAGAATAGGCTAAACCGACCAAAAGCAACGTCAAGCTAAAAAGGGGACATTACATAGCTCAAGCACGTAGGCAAGTAGCTCAACCATAATGAGGACATGGTGAGGTGCCCTAAGTATCGTCCCCTTATGATTGAGGACCCTCTTCTTTTCCTTCAACAATTCATTCACTCGAGGATAGTTGAGGAGGCTTGCACGATAGGGTGCCCTTCTAGCAATTCTCCCTATCACAGGCTGCCCTTTTTGCAGTTCTCCCTTAATAGGGTGCCCTCTTAGTAGTTCTCCCTAGTAGGGTGCCCTCTTAGCAGTTCTCCCTATTGTAGCCCTACCTCATCCCTTCATGACCCATTGGGGCTGCTTGGTCCCCCATTATAGAACATATTGGTTCTCCATTGTGGGACACTCAGTTCTCCATTATAGAATACATAGGTTCTCCATTATAGAGGTGGTATTAGGAGAGGGCCTCATTGCTATTTCCTTTGCAATCCTCCTCCTCCCACCATAGTGAAAATATAAGCATAATAACATAATCAAATGCCTACTTACAAATAATTATATCAAAAGTGCATAAAGATTTCAGAATATTATTGCAGATCAATATGCCTCTATCTCTCCCTTAGATCTGTCTCCTTCCTCTTCCTATTTATATTTCATTCACGTATGTTTCTATGTGTCTCTTGTAAGTCTGCTCCTAGATCTTTTAGTCTGCTCTTATGTACCTCCTCTCTCTTATATTTTTATGCCTTTTAAATCTGCCTGTCCATATATCCCCCCATCCTCCTAAAAAGTGGCATCTCTTTGTTTTGAGGAGTCACCACCCTTTCTAAGGAGATTGCTTAATACATAATCTCCTTTATGACACCCCACCATTGACTTTAAACAGTCCTAATTTTTTGTCTAAAGATCTTTATCACTGCCTTGACAGTCTTTAGTAGTCTCCTTTCTATTCTTTAATCGCTGCCAATATGAATCGTGGCATTTAAGGTGATTGATGTCCTTTCATTTGTAACTATTGTCTTATATTTGGTTATATTGTGTTTGCATAGTCAGTATATTGTATACCATAAGACATAGGGAAGGTCTTCAAGAGATGCAGATACCATAAGATATCACTGAATCCTAAAAAGTCCATCTTTGCGGTGACGGAGGGCAAGTTGCTTGGCCACATCGTCTCCAAGGAAGGAACTCGAATTGACCCAAGCCGGGTTGAGTCTATCAGAAAATTGTCTCTTCCTACAAGCAGAATTGGGGTACATTCTTTCTTTGTTAAGGTGAATTTCATACGAAGGTTTGTGCCGGATTTTTTTGAATTGACAAAAGATATATCTGCTATGATGAAGAAGATTGTTTTCAACTGGACAGAAGAAGGCAAGAAGGCATTCGTCGCAATAAAATAAGCTATCAACCAAGCACCAGTGCTAGTCCGCCCCAATTTTGATAAGGATTTTATCCTTTATTGCTATGCATCAGAACATACTTTGTCTGCCATACTAACATAGAAACTGAATGAAGAAACTGAGTCACCAATAGCTCTCATGGGCAGCAGTCTCAAGGATAGTGAGTCACGATACTCTCAAATTAAAAAGAATGAATATGCAGCGGTCCAAGCCATAAAAAATTTCAGATTTTACATCTTGAATTCCCACACAACTGTGTATGTCACCAATCCAGCAGTTAAAAGCGTGTTAACTCAACAGGAGATGGGCACAAAGAGAGGAAACTGGGTCGCAAGAGTGCAAGATTATGACTTGGAGATCAAGCTAACCAAACTCATTCGCAGGACAAGTCTTTGTCAATTGATAGCAGAAGATGGTGATAAGAAGCTCCAAGCCAAAGGTATACCTGAACTTGAACCTAAAGATAAAGAGGATCTTCCTATGTTCCTACTGATTGAATCCACGGGAGAATGGTTTATGGAGATATAGTATTTCCTGACTTATGGTGAATGCTCGAGACAGTGGGATAAACAACAGAAGAGAACACTAAAGCTGAAAGCATAGAACTATGTGCTTACAAATAACGTTCTATACAAGCGAGGGCTTGATGGAACAATTTTTTTATGCATCACCAAGGATCAACAACGGCAATTGTTGGAAGCTTTTCACAGTCAAGCATGCGGAGGCCACTTTTCATCAAGCGTTACAGCATTCAAAATCCCGCGAGCACAGTTCTTTTGGCCGACTATGTTTCGCAACACATATGAATATATGAATGGGCGTACAAATGTCAGTTGTATCAACAGTTTTTTGGCAAGATGAAGCTGGTAGCCATTCCTCTCAAGCCAATTGCCATAGACGCTCCATTTCAGCAATGGGGTTTAGATTTTGTAGGTCCTATCAACCCATGTTCCAGCAAGGGGCATATTTATGTCCTGACAACCACAAATTATTTCACCAAATGGGTTGAAGCTATTCCTACCAAGCGGGCGACCTCTGAAGTCGTGTGTGACTTTCTGAAGGAAAATATTGTTACACGCTTCGAAGTGCCTCGCAAAATTGTGACAGATAATGCAACATGTTTCTCATCTGAGGAGCTACTGGTGTTCTGTTTTGATCACTTTATCACGTTCATCAGATTATTACCCTCAGGGTAATGTATAGGCCGAGTCATCAAACAAGAACACAGTCACAATCATACAAGTTAGTTGATTTCATTCAACGAACTTGGCATAAGAAACTCTATGACGCTCTTTGGGCTGATAGAATTACTCCAAAGAGAGCCATTGGTACTTCACCTTTCATCATCATGTATGGTACAGAGGCAATGTTACCTATCACACTAGAGTTGTCTGCGTTGCAGCTGGCTTCCACAGTGGAAGATGGGGAGTTCACAGATCCTATTGAGAACTGTATCTTGTACCTAACAAAGCTTCAAGAAGAAAGGGTCGAGGTGGCAGACAGAATCACTCAGCATCAAGAGCGGGTGAAGAAAATTTTTGATAAGAAAGCTTGCCAACGAGAATTTGAAGTTGGAGATCAAGTTCTACTTGTTCTTAAGATTTGAGAAATAAAGTCTTGTGTCTACTTTTCCCTAATATAATGTCTCAGATTTTTGTTTCATGTGTTATGCTTATATGATCTCTATTTCAGCTTGCATTGAAAGTAAGTAGATGTGCCTTGAGAGAAAGTTTATTTAAGTATTTATGTCAAATAATCCTTCCTTGTTCATTTCTAACTCTCCTGCTCTGCATTTACTTGAGAAGTTAGAAACGTCATTAGAGTACGCTTAGTCATAGTTGAACTTCCAAAAGAGAAAATCTCAGCTATGGCACTTGAGTTTTATAACCTTGTACTCTTAGCTGAACAAAAAGATAGGCAAATTAGTTTTAGTTTACTTTCTTTTAAGCAACATTAGCAAAGAGGGAGCTTCCCATCCTAATTCGAAGAGCAGTTTATTTGTGCATAGCTGTCCATTTCTAATCCTCATTCCAAAGGTGTGAATTAAAACGCCAACATATTGCATACCTAGTTGCATAATCAACTAGTGCATTTTTAGGTCAAACAACCCCTTTGCATTTCAATCAATGCCCTAGATGGCCAATCTGTACTCCTTTCAATTGTCATACGCTATGCTTCTTAGTTCAACACTTCAAATGCTAGATGAATGGCTCATTTTTGGATGGTAGATGTTATGTTTATGATGCTTATGGAGCTGCAATATTTCAAGTACATATCTTTGGGGAGTACAAAATCTCAAAAATTTGACATTCGAAAAAGGTAGGAATAAACTTCATTTACTTTTCAACCTGAAAATCCATGTTAAGGCATATTTGGGACTCCTTGGGCTAAAATTTCAAAAAGTTTGACCCCATTTAAGAGTTTCCAATGTATTAAACATATGGAATGCACTTTCTTGCCAATTACAAACCTTTAGATTCATTGTTTAGAGAGAATTTTCTTGGTTGTTTGGGGAGATATGCCACATGGCAGCAGATGTCCCTAGCCATGTCCCTAGCATCAAACATCCCAAAGATGGCAAGGGATCTCCCACACTACAGGTTTTTTCCATTTGCAGCCTAACAAGTTGCATTTATTTGGATGAGAATTAACTTCTCACATATCATCACACCATCAAGAATGATGCTCAATGAACGTTTCTCTCCTTTGTTAAAGATTCCCATTCAAGGATAGTAACAAATATTGCATACCAAATCATAGAACCAGATGGATGTTCTTTTTTATTTAGTCATATTGAGGTGCTTCTAATGCCTAATCTATAAATAAACACCTAATCATTGTAAGATGACACAAGAATTCCATTCCCTTATCAAAGCTTTACAGCCTTTGAAAAGGTACAAACTACAAAGTACTTCATTGATCTGTATATCTGATAGAGTAGATCAGGGTACTTGAGAAAGACAAATGAACAATGCTTTATGTACTACTTGACCAAGACAAAAACTCTTTTCTCATTTCAGTTCCTACTTGCCCTATATCCTACACCCCTCAACATGGCCCCAAAATTATAAACACTTCCCAGTAGTGTTGCTAGGGGCAACTCCTCCCCACTTTGTTCATTGTTTCTTGGGTAGTGCATCCACACCAATTCTGCCTCAACCCCCTCAATGTCCAGATAGATTTGTGTCATTGGACAATTCCAAGTGATGTATGATCTTTATGTTAACAATTGATGATGACTTCAGCTATGCCTAACTAGGGTCTTCCCATTCCACATTGTTTTCAGCGACCCACAATAAAATAGGCCTCCTGCACTTTCACATCCGCCAAATAGGGGTCCTTAGTCATCAGAGTCCTGTCCTAGTTTATGGGACTTGGGAATCCAGCTTAGCAGATCACCTCCAATTCATTGCAAATGCATCTAGTTTTAGGGCTCTCTCTAGCACTAGCCCTTCAAAGTCCATTGTATCTGTCAAAACCTGAGCACCCCATGTCTTAAAACATCTGCCCTGGATGATGATGGCAATAATGTGGTTTCAAAGATTTTTGAAGATGGAGTATTTTAAATGCAAAGTTTTGGGAGAAGAACAATGACTCAAAAATTGACGATCAAAAGAAGGTAGGAATAAATTTTACTCAATCCCCATGCCAAGCCAAAAATCCAAGCAAAGAAATAGTTTATACACTCCCTTAGTCAAGTTTCAGAAATAACAGTCCCACTTCTGTTAAAAAAATCTTCCACCTCCTACTGTTTTCAGCTCCAAAGAAAAAAATTCTGCATGCTTTGATACTATTTTAGAGTTTGGCCTTGTATTAAACATACAAAAGGCACTATGGAGCCTATAAAAGGTCAATCAATTTATTTTCTAGAGATAATTTTTCTTGGTAATTTGCGGATATGTATACCATGGGAGAAGATGTACCCTGCCATGTCCACCGCAGTTGACATCCCCCAAAGATGGCAATGAATGTCCACCATTCCTGGCAATGACAGGAGAATGTCTGGTAGATTTCCCATGCCTCCAGAATGCAGTGAAGCAACACATGTCCTCAGGGAACAATGAATTATTTAACCCAATTATGTCAGGTGAAACAAAAGAATACTATTGTTCACAAGGTCTATCTACAATGTTATCTATTACGGTTATTATCTTAATTGTATATCAAATTTATTTAAGAATACATGGCATGTATAACCCTTAAATGCATGCATTACAACAACAGAGAAGCTCTATGTTGGTAATGCCCTCTTTTACTGTGAATTGGGGTGAACAATAGCTTTCCAAGTACTCTAGAGCTGAATTAACAGTGGCTCTTGTTAGAATATATTATTCTTATATGATTAATGGTCAATGTTATGTATTTAATAGATTAGATATTTTCTATCTGTTAGGTTAGATATTTTCTGTCAATAGGTAGAAAATTAATATCTACAGTGCTTTTATGCACTTCTTTATATAATGTAACTTTTTTATGTTAATGCAAGACTTTTTACCATTTACATGGTATCAGAGCCGTCTAGGGTTTCTGGGGATTTTTTAGAATGTCTATAATTCGAGAAAAATTCGCGTGAGACTTCTAGGAATTTCGTGGGTCATCAAAATCAGATTTTTATCTGATTTTTTGTAAAAAATCGTGTGTTCTAGGGCGCAATTTTCTGTCTGGCCGTGTTCTGTCTCTCTGCTAATCGCGTTATTTTTCCTGCACTTGAAGTCGCGATTTTTTACAGTGTCGTTTCTTTTTGGGACGAGTCTTCATTTTGCAGATTTCATCTGCATTCTGGGCGCGTGTTTTTCTCAGATCTGTCCCGTTTTTCGCGATTTTTTGAACCCGCGTTTTTCCCATCGTTTTTAGGCACGATTTTTACCTTATTTTGGGTGTTTTTTTCACAAAATTGTGGTCGTCTCCTCCTGCAACCTGGTCGCCTAGGGTTTGGAATCCTGTTTGCCACGCTTTTGTGAAGATTTCGGCTCATTTCTGCAATTTTTTCTGGTTTTCATGGCCGCCTAGGGTTTCCAGAAATTTCGACTAGGGTTTTGAACCCTCAGATCAAGTCGAAAAATTATTTTTATTGCAGATTCCTTGTGGGTTTTCCAAGATCTCAACTGGGTCGTCGTCCATTTTTTCTGGGTACCTCGTTTTTTGTACCTCAAAATTTGTGCCTTAGTTTGAAGTCGAAATTTTTTTCTGATCGTAGATTCCTTTTGGGTTTTGCGAGATCTCAACTGGGTTGTCACTAGATTTTTCTGGGTACCTCGTTTTCCGTGCCTCAAAATTTGTGTTGTCAAATTTTTTTGGGTATTCTTCCATTCTTCTGGGTTTTTATTTATCTTTTCTGGGTTTTCAGTAAAACCTCAAAATCCGTGTTCGGGTTTCTGTATTTCTATTTTCTTTGCATTATCTTGCCTTCACCAGTTTGACCGCAAGGTGCGTGATGTCATCTCTCACGAACATAATGCTCGAAAGCAGCCAGAAGTTCAACGGGAAGAATTACAACACCTGGAAGCAGTGTATGCTGACCATTTTCGAGTATCGGTGTCTTGATGCGGTTGTTCTAGGTACATCACCTCGACCCATTGTAGCCGGAAAGGATCAGGACAAATGGGATGAACGCAACCGAGAAGTCGTCATGCTCATCAAGCTTTCAGTCACTGACGACCAACTACCACAAGTACTGTCAGGCAAAACAACTGCTGAGGTATGGACAACCCTGAAGGATCTCCATGAAACGTCAGATAAGAGTCGTGTGTTTTTTCTTAAGAACATGCTTTTTTCAATAATGATGGAAGAAAAGCACACCACTCTTCAAGAGCATCTAACAAGAATCACAAAGATTCGAGACCAGCTAGAAGCCATTGGACGAAAGATGGAGGAAGAGGACATGGTCGTCATTACTTTGAAGAGTTTGCCAAAATCTTACGAGCATTTCATTGAGACGCTCAATATTACTTCAACAAATGTTGACCTGAAGTTTCCAGACTTGTGTAACAAGCTTCTACAACAGGATCGTTGGAGATAGCAATTTGGAAGCAGCACCAGTTCATCCTCCACAGAACAAGCGTTCTCCCAAATCTTCTGCTAAGAACAAAGGGAAGACTCAATCTTCTCAGCCGAAAGGCTCTGGTTCTTCTCAGGACAGCAAGAAGAAGAACGTTCAGTGCAATTATTGCCACAAATACGGTCACATTAGGGCTGAGTGTCGCACTCGGATGGCTTCTGAACAAAAGAAGCAAGGAGGATCTCAACAAAAGGCACATGTTGCTGAGCACACTAAGCAGAAAGAGTTTGCATTCTATGCGTTTATGGCCAAGAGAACTGCAGATTCGGTACATTCTTCTGCTTGGTATATCGATTCCGAGGCTTCGCGGCATTTTACTCATCGTCGGGATTGGTTCACAAAGTTCAAACCCTTCTCAGATTTTGTCATTTTCGGAGGAGGCGAAGAGTACACAGTTGCTGGTAAGGGCACTGTCCAGATTCACTCAGGAGGAAGAAATTTACTCTTTCTCGATGTCTACTATGTTCCAGGCATGGAACATAATCTCCTCTCAGTCAGTCAAATCATGCGGCATTCTCCCCAGTTAGATGTTTTCAGTTCGTCCACCTGCAGCATCGTTGATAGGGAGACTCGTACTACAATTGCTATGGGACTTGAGGATCACGATCTGTACAAACTTGCTGAATCTGGTGATTCTCAAGAGCACGCTCTGGCTGCCCGAAGTACAACCATCAGCAAACTTTGGCATCAGCATTATGGGCACTTGAATGTCCACTACCTCTCTCAGTTATCTCGGGAGGGTCTTGTTGCTGGTCTACCTGAGATCCAAACTAAAACTCAGGGAGTTTGTGGACCCTGTCAAGCTGGCAAGCAGCATCGGACACCGTTCTCAGATGGTGATTCTTGGCGAGCCTCCAAGGTACTTCAATTGTTTCACGCTGATGTATGTGGACTGATGAACACTCCTTCTATTACTGGGTCCAGGTACTTTTTATTGTTTGTTGATGATTTCAGTCGGAAAATGTGGGTGTATTTTTTGAAACAAAAGTCAGATGTGTTCAACACATTTTAGCAGTTCAAAGCCTTAGTTGAGAAAGAATCGGGTTCTCACATTGTTACTCCAAGGTCAGATAATGGGGAGGAGTTTTGTTCAACTGACTTCTCTACTTTTTGTGCTGCACACGGCATTAAGCGCCAACTTACCACACCCTACACCCCTCAGCAGAATAGTGTTGTTGAACGTACGAATCGCACCATTACAGAAATGGCTCGTTCTATGCTCAAGTACAAAAATGTACCTAAGAAATACTGGCCTGAAGCAGTCTACACTGCCGTCTACCTCCTGAATTGGTCACCTACACAGGTCGTTAAGAAGATGACTCCAGAAGAAGCCTGGTCAAGACGCAAGCCTAAGGTGGCCCATCTGAAAGTCTTCGGTTCTACC
>VDFB02363607.1:29439-48796 GCA_007258455.2 Sequoia sempervirens
TTTTAGCAGGAGGTGCCTCCAGAACATCTTCTTCGAAATCAGTCCGGCTCCGCAGTGAACCACTCAGCTCGCCTGTTGGGTAAACCTGTCAACGGGAAATCAGTGGCGAAGTGGCGTGTTAAAATGAAGAAAAGTTGAAAAAGTGGAAATTTTGACTAAGTCTGGTGAAGTTGAGCACCCCTCTTGGAGAAAGGCGCCCAAATCTTCATGCCTTAGAAGATTTTTGAAGATTTTCAAAATTTCAAAATTGCAAAGGAAGAGGGTGGCGTCCAAACTTGAGAAGATGAGATTTAGGGTTTTGGAATAAAAGCAGAAAAAAAGCAAAACCTAAATCAAAACCTAAGTCTATTTAACTCTTCTTTTCAATGTATTTTTCATTATTTTTGCAGGTAGCATCCAGAGGAGAAAGTTGGAGCAGCAAGTTTGAGAAATTTTTGTGATTAAAGAATTCATAGTTGCTGGTTTTACATCAGATTTTTCAGACCAGCAAGCATAAACCATTGTTCTTTCAAGCTTTTTGTTCCAGAAGATCAAATTTTTCAAGCAGGAGGCCAAGGCTTTCAATTTTTCAGTCATCTGGGTCTTTTTGCCTCTATCTTCTGAAGAATTTTTCAAGAACTTCATCAAGTTGCAACAAGTGCTTTTATCTTGCATGTCAGTGAAAACCTCAGTGCATTCAAAATTCAACCATCTGGGTCCTTTCCAATCAGTCTTCTGAAGAAAACCCATATCGCAGTTTTTTTTCAAAAACCTAGGGTTAGCCGCTTTTTCAATCAAACGTCGAGTTTTGCAAATCAATCAGGGTCCATTTCTAGCGATGATACGAACAAAACCCGGATGCCAGCTTTTGGGAAAAATTGAAGAAATTAGGGTTGCTGCTTTTTTCAGTCAGAATTCAAGATTTTCAAAAGCGGTGATCAGGTTGTCTTTATGTCGCCATTGAACAAAACCCTTATCTCAGAAAAATTTCTCAAAAATTCGTCCGTTGGAGCACAAAAATCAGCATTCTAAAATAGAAATTGCACAAGACTTGTCTGAATCAGGGCGAGTTTACAGTCATTCTTCAAGTTTTCTGAAATGGAGTACACTCCTAATGTTTTCAAGTCAGAATCAGCACTTTTTCACGATTACATCAAAACAGCTGAGACAGACTTGCATCATGTCAAGCGGTGTTGACCTACTGCGCCTTGGAAGCGGTAGCAGCTTCAATCGGGAACTGGGTCATTCTGGACTCCTCGCAGCAGCGTCTATTCCTATATCAGTTCAGAGCCTTGAGTTCGTAGTCGCTTGCAT
This sequence comes from Sequoia sempervirens, assembly GCA_007258455.2. Taxonomy (NCBI): domain Eukaryota; kingdom Viridiplantae; phylum Streptophyta; class Pinopsida; order Cupressales; family Cupressaceae; genus Sequoia; species Sequoia sempervirens. The sequence continues at coordinate 30,733 of VDFB02363607.1, forward strand.
TAAGCATTACAACCCGGCTACTAGGGAGATCCAGTCAGCAGATGGCAGGTTGATTTGCAGTTTAAAGCCTGACATGGTTGAAAAGTGTTTTCCATTCCCCCATGGCCTGAAAGTGTAACTCTTTCGAGGGATGAGTGTGAAAAGATGTGGAATATGCATAAGGACAAATACAGCAAGAAGATTGCCCAGAGATGGATGAAAGAAAAACATAAGACATTGCCCAAGAATGTCGGGCGAGGGGAGTTCAAGGACGAGGTTGCTATCATCATCACTTTGCTCAACAGGGTCACTGGTTCCGAGGATGCCACCAAGTTCCAACCTTGGATGTTTTATGCCATACCTCACATTATGAAGAAAACCGAGGTTTATGACTGGCCTACTTTGATTAGTGACTGCCTACATCAACAAATAACAGAATATTTCCAGTTTCATGTATTTCACATGGTGTCATATCTAGTCTACCTGGTGGCCTATCAAGGTCAATTCAGAGGATTGAACACCGAGGGATCTTTGAGCGTTCAACACATATATAATTATTATCCTCAGCTGGAGTTCACAAAGTCGTTGCACCACTCCAAAAGGGTGAACGAGGCATTCTTGATGTACACGGTGCGTGACTTAGACAATGAATTGCACGTCCGCATCTCTTCAGTTGCCAGGGCAGCAATGGCAGAATGGGCAGATTGGTTTATACAGTTTCCTACCTTTACCTATCTCAGGGTTTATGGTTATTCAGGTGCCCCGCTCGTGTTGCCAAGGTATCCGTCAGACGAGGTCATCTTCATGGAATTCTTGAGGCAAGCTCACGGTGTTCATACAGTCTTGAGAAATAGAAAGAAACCCTCTCTTCACTTTCCATTAGGGTTGGGTATTTATACATGCAGGACTGCTACAGATGCCAAGACAATTGGAGAAGAATTAGATAAATTCGGTCTCAAATCCTACAGTGAGAGGCGGTCATTTGATCCTCATGGTGTCTATGCTGGCCGGTTGGAGAAGAACTACAATCACATACCCGCACTTGAAGATTTTTGGGCTAATTGTGCAGATGAGTTTGAAGTGCGAAGGCGTAGCTACAGCAGGTTGACTCTCCATCAGATGAAAGATTGTTTAAATGAAGATATAGAAGGGCTTTCTGATGATGATGAAGATGTGCTTCTACCAATGTACACTCAGAAAAGAATCGAGGATCAGCCTCTTCCTCAAGTTAATTGGGCAAACAAGGAATCTCTTTCAGTTGAAGACAGAACAAAACAAGTCATTGAGTATAGTAAGGTTTTCTTAGTGCTTAAAAGGAAGAACTCTATTCCAGTAGCAGAGCCGCCAAGGATAATTCCCTCTTCTTCTACAGCACAGTCAAAAGGAAAGGGTAAAAGTCAGTCTCAAGATGGCGTCAAAGGATGTAGATCAAATAAAAATGTAAAAAGAAGGTTGGATTTCTCAGGCATAGTTATACAGGAACAGCCTACAGTAGACTCAGAAGTTCCTCTTGATGAGCCCATACCTCAGAATGAAGCAGAGGAGCCACCTTCGACACATGTTCCTGTACCTTTGACGGGCTCATCACCAATTCACATTGATCTTGATATCGAAGATGATGAAGAGATTGCAGCAGTACCTCCTGAGGAAGTTAGTAAAGATACTACGGTGTCTTGGCTTGAGAATTCCTTAGGAAGGGTTAGGAGAAGGCCTTCATATCATGTGAGTGTTGATGATCTCGATAACATTTATCAGGAACCTCCTAAGAAGAAGGCAAAGAAACAAGTTCATTTTGATAGGAATCCGGATAACGAGATTGTCGTAGAGACTGCAGTGCCCCCAGAAGATAAGAATAGGGATGAGGTGAACATGGATGATTTTGTCATGGTCAAGGCTAATCTTGGTAGAAATACCAGACATGCAGATTTGAGTCTCTTCAAAGTTGTATCCGAAAACCTACATGAAAGAGTGCTTAAAGATGGAGAAGACAAGGCAGCCCTCAAGGCTGAAAATCAGCAACTTAAGCTTTTCATTTCTAACCTTGCTCATGGTTCTTCTCAAACAATCCAGTTGCTGCCCCAGGTCTTAGAGACACCAGCTGATCACCATCAGTTAAGACAGCTGGTCATATGTGGGAAAGAGACTCAGGAGTGGATCGAGAGCTTCATTGTCAGAGGAAAGGAGATCTTGGCTCGGATGTTCCAGTTGAGGGAGAATGCTCATAAACTTCGTCAAAGCATCCAAGGATTTGAACAAACATGGGCTGAAGTAAAACCTAGGCATGAGATTATCATTGTTGATTTAGACACAGCCTACGGTTCAGCAGTTTCAAAGGAGCACAAAAGACAAATCCTTGCATGGAGAGAACGTCATGTTTTCAAAGTTAAAACCTATGAGAGGATATCTGAAGAATTCATCACCTACAGGCAAAGGGTGGTTGAAGCTCTCCTTTTCATCAGCGAATTTGTCATAGAGATCCCCTCTCAGTACAGTCTTGAAGATGGTTCTTATGTCGGGCTTGAGGAGGTGCAAAATCAGTTCCAGAACGTTGTTCAAAGTTGCAGCCCAGTTGGCGGAAGGATAGGTCATGTTTCAATGATGTCAGCAAAGTTCAATAAAGCGGCCAATGAGATTGAAGATTTCCAGAGATCTATTGCAGATGCTGAAGATATTCTTGAAAAGCGGTGTTTTGCTGTTGATGGTATAGATGCACCGAACCGGGACACAATCTCAAACTTCCTAGCGGATGTGATCGAGCTTTAAAGCAGCTTTCTTCTAGAAGCTTTCTTTCCCGCTTTCTTTCTATTCTTGGAATCATCCTTATCCATTCTTTGAGGATAGAAAGAAGATAAGATGTAATAGTTGGCGTTTCCCGCTTTTTTCTGCTTTTTAGGGTTTCTTCTTTCTAGATTTAGTAATAAAGCTTGCTTGCTGAGCAAGCCCTAGATTGTGAAAGCAAGGAGATTTTAGGGTTCCCTGCTCCTCTGCTTCTCTATAAATAAGAGCCTTTGCTCATTTAGTTTCTTTAACGGTTATTGTCATAGCAAATTGCGAGCCTGAATTGCAGCAAGTTGTTATTCAGTTCTCGGGCCAACAATTTAGTTGGAACTGCGGCTTATATGAGAACAAACGCCGAGCCTATTGTGCCTCTATTGTTGCTGTTCAAGATGTTCATTTGTATTGTGATAAGCAAATTGTTGAGCCTCTTTAGCCAACAAGGAGTTAGTGAGATTGTTGTTTTCTATTGTGTTAAGAATAAGTTTGCAAGCCTCCTTAGCTGCAATTTCTTATTCAAGGCATGTTAGAAGGGAGTTTTGTTTTAGAGATTTGAGTAATAAAATCATGAGCCTCTATTGCCTTGGTCTAAAATCTCAGATTTCCGTTATCTATGTTATGCTTTCATGATCTTTATTTCAGCTTACAGTGAAGTGTGTAGGTGTTTGTTGAGAGAGAGATTGTTAAAGTATTTTTGTCAGAAAATCTGCCTTGTTAATTTCTAGCTTCTCTTGCTCTGCTATTACTTGAGAGGTTAGGAACGTCTTTAGTCTAAGTTAGTCGTAGTTGAACTTCTTATCAGAAAATCTCAGCTGCGGCGTTTGTGTTTAAAAAACCTTGTGCTCTAAGCTGATCCAAAAAGATAGGCAACTTAGTTTTAGTTTACTTTCTTTCAAACACCATCAGCAAGAGGGAGCTTCCCCTCCTAATTTGAAGAGCAGTTTATCTGTGCATAGCTGTCCGTTTTCAAATCCGCATTCCAGAGGTGCGAATTTAAACGCCAACACACTCATGTATGGATTCCAGATGCCAAACGTGCCAAGTTGGACTCCAAGAGCCAGACACTTGTGTTTACTGGCTACAGCGACAATCACAAAGCCTACAGGTTGATTGATGTGGAGACAGATCGTCTCATATTCAATCGTGATGTTGTGATTGATGAGACTACTGGTCCATTTGTTCCTACCACCAGTCCTGCGGATCAGCCTATGAAGGTTCCTGATGAGGGTGTTCGTCTTCCTCTTGGTTCCCATGATGGGAGGGCTTCAGAGCATTCTGACTCTGAAGATGAGGAGTCTACTGATCATGACATAGCACCACCTAATTTTCCTTAGGACTCACATCCAGATGACCTTGTTCCAGACATCCCAGGAAATGTTGTTACTCCTGTTTCAGATGTTGGCACTTCTACTCGTCAGCCTAAGTGGTGGGCCAAGACAATCGGCGATCTTCATGACGATGAACTCATTGAGGGCAGATCAACTCGTAGCAAGAGTAAGCAGCTACACACGGTCAACTTCGCTCTTATGGCCAACATCCACAGCATCTATGAGCCTCAAACGTATTCAGAGGCTAAAGGAATTCCAGAGTGGGAACAAGCTATGCAGACAGAATATCATAGTCTCTTGAAGAATCACACATAGGTTCTTTCTGATCTTCCTCCTGGGAAGAAACCTATCAGTTGCAAATGGGTTTACAAGGTCAAGTATCATGCAGATGGTACTTTGGATAAGTACAAGGCCAGATTGGTTGCTCGGGGATTCACACAGTGGGAGGGCATTGATTACGAGGAGACATTCACTCCTACTGCCAAGATGAGCACAATTCGTCTTCTTCTCGCTATTGCAGCCCAATTTGGATGGACAGTTCATCAGATGGACGTCAAGAGTGCCTTCCTCAACAGTGATTTGCAGGAAGAAGTCTACATGACGCAGCCTCCTGGTTTCAAGGTTGCCGGCAAAGAACATCAAGTGTGTAGGCTCGTGAAAGCGCTCTATGGATTGAAACAGGCTCCCCGTGCATGGTACTTCAAGATTGATCAATACTTGGTTGATCATGGTTTTCAGCGCAGCCCTTCTGACAGTAATATGTATGTCAAACACTTTGGTGATGATATTCTATTTCTTGTTGTCTATGTTGACGATTTGATCATTACTGGTGGTTCCACACATTTGATTGCGGCAATCAAACACGATTTGTGTCAAAATTTTGACATGGCAAATTTGGGGCTTCTCCATTATTGTTTGGGTATTGAAGTTTGGCAGACCGTTGGTAGCATCTTTATCTCTCAGTCAAAATATGCCAGAAGTTTGCTTGACAAATTTCGGATGCAGGATTGCAAACCTGCCTCCACACCTATGGAGAAGGGGTTGAAGTTGTCAGCCAACTCTGATTCACCTCCAGTCGATGAAACGTCATTCAGACAACTAGTGGGCAGTCCCATCTACCTCGCTGCCACTAGACCAGACATCAATTTTGCAGTGAGCTACATCTCTCGCTTCATGACAGCTCCTAAAGCTGATCATTGGATTGCAGCGAAGCGGGTGTTGAGATATGTTAAGGGCACTTCCGACTATGGCATTCTCTATGGCAGATGCAAGGATCCAAAGCTGATTGGTTACACAAACTCAGATTGGGCAGGTTCAGTGGATGATAGAAAATCTACTTCTCCGTATGTCTTCAGTTTGGGTACAGGTGCTGTAACATGGACCAGCAAGAAGCAACAAGCAGTGGCTCTTTCCTCGACAGAAGTTGAATATCGAGGAACTGTTAAAGCAGCATGTGAGACAGTTTGGCTTCATAGGATGCTTTCTGACATGCACATGTCACAAGCAAGACCTTCTCCCTTGTGCACTGATAATCAAGGGGTGCTCAAACTGGCCAAAAATCCAGTCTTCCATGAACGTACCAAGCATGTCGAGCTTCATTGTCATTACATCCGCAAGCTGGTAGAAGACAGATCAGTTCAGCTGCAGTATGTTCCAACAGCGGATCAGACTGCAGACATTCTCACCAAGTCTCTGAGCCCGGATAAATTTGTAAAATTTAGGGGGCAACTTGGTGTTGTTGACGGATTGACCATTAAGGGAGGGTGTTAGAATATATTATTCTTATATTATTAATGGTCAATGTTATGTATTTAATAGATTAGATATTTTCTATCTGTTAGGTTAGATATTTTCTGTCAGTAGGTAGATAATTAATATCTACAGTGCTTTTATGCACTTCTTTATATAATGTAACTTTTTCATGTTAATGCAAGACTTTTTACCATTTACAGCTCTGTTTGAACTCTCTTTTAAAAGAATGTTGGAATTGTGGACTGTGAGACCAATCAACTGCTCCAAATAATGAACTGTAGCCATTTAACCTCTCATTGGATGGAAAATTGGTTGCCCAGCCATGATAAGATATTGAGCCATGGATATAGCAGAGTCGTTTGGAAGCATACGTCAATGAACTAGACTCTCAATGGTATGGTCGCAATGCAGATCAACAGTCAACTAATCTATCAAGTGTTTCCCTCCATATGTTTGACTCCTCCAAGGATTTTCTTTCCTGACCTTAATCCAGGCCATCTCCTATAGACATCATCAGATAATGCATTGGCCCTTCATGGTGATTAATGAGGATATTCACCCTTTTACTGCCCCACACTCTGGTACAGATTACCTCCAATCTTGGTCTCTTAACAACTCACCTTCCCTTCACTTGAAATAACTAGTTGCTTATGTAGCAAGAGGTCTTCTTTTCACATGGCTATATGTATAATATAGCAATATCTTTCTGACTTGTGTGGGTTTTACTTTGGGTTCACCTTGCCTGGTTAGGATCTCTTCTTGTTTTACTTTTGTTAATTTTTTCAGCTGTTGCAATTCCTTTTTAGCATTCCTACTCGGTATTCTAATTTGAAGTCCCATCGACCTTCTTTGTTCATTTGTGGGCATTAATACTGTTTATTAGTTGCTTCCCTTTCACTAAGGATTTGACAGGAATACTCATCCATCATTACACCATACAGCCTAAGTAGGATAACATGAATGACTAAATACATTGCAAAACATATCTTATTTTTATGTGCATATATAGGTAAATGGAAGGTGATCTGCACAACAATTTGAGGATTTGCAATGAAGAATTGACATGGTAATCAATAATCAAATCGAACACAAATAGGTTTAATTGATTTCTAAATTTTTCTCCAAATCTATAAGCGAGAAACAAAAATGAATATACAATCGTGCAGATATTGAATTTGGAACAATGGTAATCTAATTTTACATTCCAAGCTTTTTATTTCTGCAAGAAGCGTACATGAATATTTTAAATTTTATATTTCTTTGCTAAAAGCAATCAGAGCCTTATCCATATTAAAGATTGCAAAGGCTCAGTTTTCTTAGTCATCTGCAGAGTTTTTTTTTAACATTTATCCACCTTCAAAATAAATAAAAAAGACATGAGTTCGCTTCCTAAATTTCTGGCCATTAAGGATAAATTATGGTGCAGTAAGCAACCAAAAAAATCATATTAAATGTCAAAATTTAGGCAGGTTTCCCATCAGAACACTATCATGCATTTCACTGAAAGGAATAAATACATACAACTAAAATGTTTGTTGTTGATGCAACTAGAAGTGCCACAGTTGCTATAGCCAATTTCCCTGCCTCTGGTCGTGCCTTGTAGAACAAAACACAAGAAATTTAACAATAAAAATTAGTCTTGTCACCATGATCGAGACTTCTTTAACCTAGTAAAAAGAAGAAGAGAATAAAAAAATCCAAGTGAATGCAGAGAAAAGAGGGAAACAGAATTATCTTGCTATTTAATAAGCATGAAAATAAAAATACCAGTCGCAATATACGGCAGAATCCCACATTCGCAGCCTGAATTAAAAACCATGCAGGTAGTTAGAATAGACTCCAATCATAAATCCTCAGTAACCTAATGAAGCAGTAATATTCCTTAAAAATTTCTTAACAAGCAATGGAAACCTTTTGGAAGTAAGGAAATAAAATTATAGAATTTCTCAGGTACAGATGCTTAAGTAGTAAATAAGAGGAACAATTGACTCCTTTTTGTGATTTCCTCCTCTATTATATGTTTTATTTTTGTTTCAACCTGTTAGTTCGCAGACTGTTTTCAAGATTTATATGAATCAAAGTCAGACTGCAAACAATTGAAATTTAGAGAACAAAATATTTAACTTTTATTGGAATATACTTGATCATACCAACATTTTGAAATAATTGTTACAAATTTATATTACACCATAGTATATTTAATATATTTAGTGACATAAATGATTATTATAAGTGTGTAAAAAATATTTGATTCAAACTTATCCTAGTCAAAGTTAAATTGAACTTATTTGTAAGGTTATTGGGTGGTTTGTTTCAAGCTTAAACTACTCACATACATAAAGTTGAAGAAAAAGATGGATATGTAGCTTAAAAATAGGTGCATACTCCTAAATATTAGAAGAATAACAAACCCAAAGTCATTGTATATGTATCTCTCAATGTTATATTTGGTGAAATAAATGATTATTATAAGTGTGTAAAAAATATTTGATTCAAACTTATCCTAGTCAAAGTTAAATTGAACTTATTTGTAAGATTATTAGGTGGTTTGTTTCAAGTTTAAACTACTCACATACATAAAGTTGAAGAAAAAGATGGATATCTAGCTTAAAAATAGGTGTATACTCCTAAATATTAGAAGAATAACAAACCCAAAGTCATTGTATATGTATCTCTCAATATTATGAGTAAGATATCTTTGATATATTGTAATGTCCCCAATTCCCGAGTAGCCACCTGGGGCGTAATTTAGTTAATTAAATATTAAATTGTCCTTGAATAATATTTTGGACATTAATATTTAATTAATTAATTATTTATTAAAGTAACTTTATTAAAGAGAAAATATTAAATAAGTTACTTTAATGAAGTGAAATATTTAAGAATAAAATATTAAAAGGTGACGGGTTATAAAAGGTGGCAAAATGTATTCTTTGGGGGATCTTTTGGAAAATTATTATCGAGAGGAAATTTGAGAGCTTAGCTTTCAGAGACTCGAGGACAGAAACCCTTGAGCCAGTGGGTTGGATGAAAACCCAATTCCATCAATTTGGCGGATTCATCCAGGATTCACAACAGATTTCAATGGATAGTTGTTTACTTGTTGGATTTATTTGGGAAATTTGAGGAGTCTTACGACGACAAATTTCAGAGTAAAGTTCATTACAGAGTTTGAGGAGATTCCGAAGGTTTTGGTTTGAGAAATAAATTGGAGCTTGTAGAGGTAATTCTTGAACTTAACTTTGCAGATATTTCAGGAGTTATGAATAGTAGTGAATCTGTCATATTTGTGCTATTTTAGAGAAGGGTCGATTGACTGGTGCTGCCACCATTGAGGACGCCTTTATGGTCAATGTCATTCCCATTTAGGGAGTCGTATTTCCTTATTGGAGCAGGTTATCGAGTATATAAGATTTAGGGAACTGAATATTATTTAATACAAGGCTTTGCACGTATAATCTTTATCAAGCGTCGTCCACATAATATACGAAAGGAAACGCCACCCTTAAGGAGAATTGCGGGCCCTTTATCTTTGGCTCCAGCCGCTTCTCTCATAAGGAATATTATCACAGCCTTTGTCCTGTTGCAAATATAGACAAAAATATGGAGTGGGGGGAAATCCAACATGGAGGTTTCATTTTGGAAGTATTTGATAGCTATGCAACCGCCACTTAATTTGTTGTAATCGCAGCTTCTAATAATAACGCCGCCACCCTACATGGAGATGATATCACCTATGGGACGATGGTAGACATGAAGATGAATTCGTGAGGTTGTGGAGTCTTCCCCGAATTGGGGAAAAGACAAAATATATGGCTGACAGATTTGTTATCTTCAGACTAAGTCATCATTTACTGCCGCCAGGACTCACCAGGGGTCGTATGTGTATGGAAGGACGATTTAAATAATAAGAAGTCAGTGGTGTATGGGCATCTATCCAATTCATCAAATGCAGTCTCATAAATATAGCTAATATCAAGCAATAAATATAAGTGCACAGCATATTGAGTTTAAGGCCAGGAGGATATATCAGTACCAGCCGAGTGTTAAAGGTGCAGCCTAGAAGGAATAAGGACAAGCACTGGACAGGGATGCTGAATTGGAACTGTATCTTTGCTGTAGCTGTTCTATGTATCCAATCTGCTATTATTGAAGGCCAGGAACAGGAATGAACCTTTTCATAAATTACCATTTAATCTCTCAGACTATTGCAAGCAATATTAATATATTGGTTGTTTAATGATGCAAATTGTTGTTATAATGTCTTAGCTTATGACTATTCAATTGAGGTAGGAGGGAATTAATCTGTTATAACAGCCATAAATTATCAATATCAGTTGAATTACATTCAGAAATTTTACATATTCTCATGCACATGATTTGTTTGACAAAATGCTAGATTAGTAAATTGTGAAATTTGGTAAATATTGGTATCAATTGGGAAGGGAACTTTACATATATATTTCCATTGAAATAATCCTTCAGTTGGTAGCAGAGCATGTCAGAGCTAAAGCTGCAAAACCTGTGCAAGATGGAAAGAAGTTGATGTTTTGATTTCTAAGAGGGGGCTCCAAAAATTTGGTTGCCCTTATTCCCCAATTGATGAAAGTATTGTTTTCTTAATTGTTTGTAACAATAGTAAGCAGCGATTAGCTTATTGTTTGTGTAATCTAAAGTTTGGAGTGTGCTTTTGTGCTGGAGCATTGGCTGCAAAGGTAGAGCAATAGCATAGCTTAAGCACTGTACATTTAGCATAGAGTGGAGGCAAGAAGTGATGAAACATGTACTTATCCTGAGAAGGGAGGGGGGGCAGGGTCAAAACTTTACTTCTTCTCAACTTAATCAAGCAAAGGAATATTACTTCAAGCCCTAATTATCCATAGCAGTATCATTCATGCAAGATGTAGCTATTAAGAACATGCACAAGAGACACACAATTTTACATGGAAAAAACCATGGCAAAATCTTGCTTGTATAAATCTTCTTACAATATTCGTAGGCACCAACCCACTAGAGAAACCAATCCCCACCAACGAGCACCAACTCAGCAAGAAATTCCAATCTCTTCAATAAGAGGCTCCAACTTCACGATCTCCTCAAGTAGGAGGCTCCCACCTCCATAAGAACAATATGATAATTTAACTTGCAACTTTGTAGATCTGCCCTAACACCTCACAAATATGTCAAATTTTCTCCCATAAATCTGCAATAATGTCTCCAAAAAATCTGTAATAATGCCTTCACAAATCTGCCACAAAACTATTCTTCAAATCTGCTTATATATTGAAAGATATTCGTAAAAGCTTGCCTTGAAAAGAACTTCACAATCCCTTATTATATTTCTTCCAAGGAGAGTGACTCTTTAGCAAAGACACATTGTTTTCCAAGAGAGGCAACCTTACATTGATAGACATGTCTTCACATAGGTCGGCCAACATTTAATAATAATTTTATTTTTATTTTTAATTTCATTGCCCAAGGTCACACCTTTCTAGGGGGTCATCCTACTTTGATAGGCCCTCAAAAAATATGAAATTAATTTTATTTTTAAATTTAAACACCCTTAAATGGGGTGGCTACAAGAGGGAGGTCATCCAAATTACTTTAATTTTATTTTACAATTTAAAACCTCCAACAAATGCATAACTTTGGTCGGCCCATGTGTAATGTCTTCCAATCCTTTGACATCAATGATAACAATTTTCCAACAATCTCCCCCTTTGTCATTGATGGCAACCCTGCAAAGTAATAATCTTGAAATGCAACAGGACCATACTTCTCTCCTAACTGAGATGCTCCCCCTTACTCTACTCCTCCCCTTTTGACATCAATGACAAAGGTCTTCCAAGGCTGAAAGACAAGGCAATGAATGGCTCCCCTTGAACATATGCTTGTATTGATGAACTAGTGACTAGATGAGAGTGATATCACTCCCAATTTCTTCCTCATGTACTCAAAAGTCTCTTTTGGTAGTGACTTTGTAAAAATGTTTGCAATTTGTTCCTTTGTAGCAACATACTCCAACTTCGCCTACTAATTAACCACTTGCTCTCTTAGCAAATGATATTTTATCGAAATGTGCTTCATTCTGGAGTGCATGACAAGGTTCTTTGCTATGATGATTGCACTTGTATTATCACAAAAGATGGAAATGGGGTGCTCATACTCAACTTTGATGTCCTCAAGGTTTTCTTCATCCAAAGGATGTGAGTGCAACAAGAAGATGCGGCAATATATTCTACTTCTATTGTGGACAAAGAAACCGACTCATGTTTCTTACTTAACCATGATACAAGATTGTGTCCAAGAAAGAATGCACCTCCACTTGTGTTTTTTCTATCATCAATACTGCCAGCCCAATCCGCATCCATGTATTCTATGAGGATGAAATCTTCACCTCTTAGGTACCATAACCCAGAATCCATAGTGCCCTTTAGGTACTTGAATATTCTCTCCACTACTTGCACATATGTTTCCTTTGGTGCTGCCTAAAACCGTGCCACTAAGCCAACTACTTGCATAATGTCAGGTCGTGTTGCTTCCACATATAACACTAAATTCCTTTTAGTTTCTAGTGTAAAAACATTGCTTGAGCTCCTCAAAGGTGTGTTGTTTGGTATATGCACACTGTAACACAACCCTGGTGTGTATGATTTAATTCAACATTTAGGATACGTAAAAATTTAAAGAAGATATGCAGTAGAAATTTGCTAGTCCAAGAAAACTCTTGAGCTCTATAAGCTTCTGCACAATTGGCCACTCTCAAGTGACTTTGATCTCTTTCTAAATCTACTAATATACCTACACAATCAACGATGTAGCCCTAATACTTTATCATTGTAATGATGAATGTGCACTTTCCTAAGTTGGTTTGCAACTTGTGCTAGTGCAAAGTGTTTAAAATGCACAAAACATGCTAAGCGTGCCCCTCCCAAGTCTCATCAAGCATGAGAATATAGAGGATGATAAAGGAGTTGGTGAAAGGTCTAGGGACACCATTCATCACAAACAAGAACGTAGCCTTGAAAGTTGTCTTCCAAACATCTTCAAGATTCACAAGAACCTAATGGTAGCAAGTCTTCAAATCCATTTTCGTGGCTGCTATGCGCATCACAGCTAGTCCATAAGTTTGCCAATATGTTGCAAGGGATATCAATTCTTCATCATTGTGTGATAGTCTATGCACATGTAACATGAATTGTCTTTCTTTGGTGTGATGACTTCGGATTGCCACATGGAGAACCAAGTTTGATGTTTCCTTGGTCAATGAGCTCTTGTGTCTAGTGTTGAACCTCTTCAATCTCCCAAATGAATTTACAATACAACAGACTATTTGGAAGAGATCTTGGAACCATTTTCATCTGATGTTTTATCGCATTGTGTGTTGAAACACCTTTGGACTTGTTAAAGACAACTCTTACTTGCTGCAATAGCTAATCAATTTTGTGGTTGTTACAGCATGCCACATGGCTCTTGGCACGCTACAATGCATGCTTTCTTTGGCATTTACATGTGTATGGACAAACCATGAACAACACGAACTTGTGTATGAATCATAAGTTTGTGGCATTCCTTGAATGCTACAAAATTTTTACTCTTCGGAAGTTATTTCAAACTGTTGTAGAAGTTTTCTTGCACACCTTGATGGTCCATATTTTTAGTTTAACTCTATAGGAACCATCATAGTTATAGACCTATGGCTTACCAAGTAGAATGTCACGAACCTCTAGTGGCACTACGTCACAAGTGCTTGTATCACACGTGAAATCAATTCCATACTCAAATGTGCATTGGCACTTGATTTGAATGTCCTTAGCCTATTGCAAGTAACCAAGAAAGTAAAGTTGAGGGTGTGCTTCAACAAAGTCCTAAGCACATGACTTTGTCTTGTCTAATAACATTTTCAGCCTGCCACTATCAATGATAACATGGAGGGGTTGATCCTCAACCCAACATTTGGTATGGAATAGGCACTCTAATTCCTCAAAGGTGACAATGGCAAAGGTGTTGATGCTTGGAAAATTAGTGTCTTGATTAATGTCTTATGATAACACAATATCTTATGCAGATTGCACAACCAAAAATTGTTGTGCACAACATTCAAATTTGTTTTAGGTAATTTAATTTGGGTATTGTTGCGGTGGTGGTGACGCTTGTCCCCTTGCTTCCTCTTGCCTTTGTTGAACATTTAGATGCTGAGACCTTTTATTGTGCAGCTGTGCCAATGATGGCATGTCTCATTGGTACACCAAGTAGTACTTCTACATAACAAAATTTTGTTCACTTGATAAGGTTCTTCAATAGGCATGGTGTTGGATGAAGAGAATGAGAGATTTAGCTTCATATAACCTTTTGCTCAATCTCGGAGACATGGTGATATGCTTTCCCTAATGTATCAATGTTCAAAATTCCATCTTGGCATGAATATAAGGGTGAAATCCATTGATGTACTCATTGGTGTAGTCTTGCACTGACTGATCCTTGATAGTGCTCTTTATGTATATTATTGATAAACTTCTTCCAAGAGTCAACAAGCTTAGATTCATGCCTGCATTGAGTATTGTAGGCATCCCACTAGTATGATACTGATGTGATCACATTAAAAGTTGTGAAGGTGATCTTCCTGGCATCAATAAATCAAATGATGAAAAGTATGTTTAAGGTATAAAAGGGGCCTTGGACTTTAAAGCAACCTAGATGTTGAACAGGTATAGTAGCATGCAAGAGTAATGTCCCCTTTTTAATTGATTTGCGTTTGTGAAACAAAGGCCAATCCCTATCTCCAACAAGCTAAGCCCAAGCCTAAGTGTGGTTCATCATCATTTCCCAAATGTCTACCAATGTGTTAGATGTGGCAAAGGTCTCAAAAAATTTAAGTGTGGGGTGTTTCTAGTTGTATCTCTAAGTGTCTGTAGGTTTTCAAACTTTTGGAATTCATCATACCAATATGACTTTCCATCTAAGTCTAACTTCTCCTTGGTTCTCACCAAACTTTCAGACTTTACCATACTGACATGCCTTTCCACCCAACTCCACTTCTTTATTCTTGTTAAGTTTTGAACTTTTCCATCATGACATGCCTTTCCTCCAAACCATTCTCTTTCCTTTCCCTTATCATAGTTTTAGACTTATATCTACTAAAACATCTTCCCCCAACTCCCAACCTATGGCATGCATTATGTGGTATCGTCAACCCCCGAACTCTAACATTCCCACTTATTTACACTATTCAACTCATCTACTTCCCAATGCAACAAAAGCATCATTAATGCCACATTTGGTTGTGCAATTTCTCCATAAGGGTTTTCTCACCCAAAAACATTGATTAAACTTAAAAGGGATGGAGATTCATATGTACACAAAGCTTGAAGGATGATAACGGCCCTCATTTCATTAATGTGGTGGTTGAGGTTCAATCACCAATTTAGAGTTTTTGCAGACTCTTCTCTACCCTACAAGCATAGATCAAAGGACACCATTAATGTTAATGACATCAAGGGCCAACAGAATGGATCTCTTCCTCAAGCCATTAGAATATGCCAACGGAGATATATTTCAAGATTTTTCATTACACTAGATTATTCAACGTTCTCCAAGCCGAAACCCTGGCCAACATTGTTTTGAGCACTAGTGTTCAAACAATCACATCCGAGGACAAAAACCCTTAGATTTGCAAAGACCAAAGAACAAAAACCCTTTGGTTACCCAAGCGCAAGGATGGAAATCTTTTTATTTCGCAAGGCAATAATCTAGAGATCACACACAAGCTTCGAAGTCACAGATATTTTGATGTATCAAGGTGTACGACATTCCAATTGTCATGAGCGAGCATTGTACTTGTTAATTTGTTATAGCTGTTGTTGTACCATTGTAATGTATTTCAAAACAATTTATATAGGGAATGCTCTCTTATTTATCTTGAATTCTTGTGAATCCAATTTATAATTTGGGTAATAATATTATTATGTACATGTGAAGGAAATTTCTAAGTCTATGTTAGATTCCGATTGAATGTTAAATCAATCACATCGGGTTACACAATCTACTATTGATGCAAGTTCAAGTACGATAGTTTATGCTATCAAACCTATAGGTGTTATAGCATCCCTGAAAGTGTTTCAAACTTATTTTAATAAGAAAGATCATAAGCTTTTTCTACTAAACGTCAACTCATGAGTCCTTTGAGGTATTAGTATTTTTCTGTAAGCATTGAGGAAATTTATTCCCTTTCCCAATTTGGTTAAACACTTAAATCCGAAGTTTATCAGTTAAAACCCTTAGTTTAATTTTAATGTAATTTGGGGTATCAATGAATGCAAATAAGTGAAAAAATATAGGTTCTCATAAGTTGGGGTTAAAGATAATTAAATCAGATGTTTATTTCATTAAAAAATAACAGTAAGGGTTATTACAACAATTAATGTATAAGTTGTGGATGAGAACTCAGCTCTTTGTTAGACTGGTTAAAGTTTCTAAACACGATTTAAATAATATTTGCTTTAAATATCAATTTATTTGCATCATAATTTTGGCTTGCGTTAGTTACAATTTGCAAGAATAAGGTTGAAATATGTAAACCCTAATTTTAATGGTTCAAAATATTAAATATTTGCAAAAAAGCTTTTTTCTAATGTTTTCTTAAATATTTAGCTCAGGATATTACAACAAGACAAAAGCTTCCATAGAGGTTGATGGACCCAATTGCATAATAATTCAAGTAACTAACCAAAGAGATATATATCTCTTCAAGAGCGTCCTCAATGATTTGTTGGATGTTTAGGGGAACATAAAATGTCTTCTTCTGGGAATCAATCATCTTTCTTTTTCATCAAAGCCTACTCAAGTAGTAGTTGTGCTCATTCATTTTGTTGATGTGTATGAGAACTAGCAAGCATTAAGGAACTCGTTATGAAACCAAATCACATGCGTGAAATAAAAACTAGCTTTGATACCAATGATCTAGGTGCAAGGGAGTACCTTGGGAAGAACACTATAAACTATGTGGATCAAGATGTGGTATATGCAAAAGAAATATAAACAATAATTTAGAAAACAATTAGAGAACAACCTATAGGAAAGATCGTAGAACTGAAAAAACTTGTGCTATATGTGAATTACATGTATGGCATACTCTCAAGCGAGATGTATGACTATCTATCTTTTACTAGCTATGCCTATGTCATGAAGTTTCTATCAAAATTGATGACATGATGTCTATAATATAAAAAGTAGAATGGTTATATCAAAGATAGTTCCATAATGGGCTGACTTCATAACTATTTATTGTTTGCCAATTTGTAGGTGTCATACTTTACCTCCTAGACACTACCCCAAGCAGGTATGTTAAAGTGGCATTATCCTTGGAAGCGTGCTCTAACATTGTGTGATGTAGCATGAAGGTCCATGCAATGCATGAATTATGCCTATTGACCACTTGACATTGTGCACTAAAATGGTAATTGATTGATTTAAAAAAGGAGAGGAATACTCCTTAAATAAGAAATTACAAGACGATGTTTCTAAATCAGAAACAATCAGTAACAAAAGAAATAAAAGAAAGTTGCTAAAACTAACTGAAAGCAAACTAAACTTAATGCTAAATATAATAATATTATACGCTAAATATAACAATATTACTTTAATACACTCCCATAATGGTCATTCCACTAACTACACCAAGTTTCCCCTTAAATTTTACAAATTTCTCCGAACTTAGGGACTTGGTAAGAATGTCTACAGTCTGCTCCTCAGTTGGAACATACTACAACATCACTAATCCATCTTCAACAAGCTGTCAAATGAAGTGACAATGAAGCTCTACATGTTTTGTGCACTCATGGAAGACTGGATTTTTGGCAAGCTTTAGCACCCCTTGGTTGTCACAAAACATGGTGAAAGCCCTGCTTGAGACATTTTCATGTCAGAAAGCATCCTCTACAGCCATACTATTGAAGAGCACAAAGATATCCCGAGAGGGGGGGGGTGAATCAGTATATCAACTAACTTTTTCCCTCTCAACTCTTATCAACTTCAAACTCTAATACAAATTCAACTATGCAAGAATATCTCAATATGAACAAGTTGACACCAAGATTTTACGTGGAAACCCTTACGGGAGAAAACCACAGTACAAACAATGTACTTTATGAATTATATAAACTTTTATAATAAATGTAGGCACCAACCTACTTGAATCACCAAATAAGTAGTTTAGTAGGCACCAACCTACA
>VDFB02363609.1:0-30855 GCA_007258455.2 Sequoia sempervirens
TTTTTTGCTTTTTAAAACTAGGTGGGGGTTCGGGTGCAAAGCCTTCTTGTCACAATACAAGGAAGGGGTCAAGGGGCAGTGCCCTGCCACCAAGACCAAATTAAATCCTTTTAAGACCGCATAGACCTTCGTGGCCATGCCATTTTTCGTAATTCTATAGCTTTTAACCAAGCTCCAAGAGCTCAAACTCCAAACCCTTCAAAATACAAGTGCCAAAGCCATAGAGCAGTGCTTAGGCCCTAAACTGCCAATATGTTTGCTGGTTTTTGCTTCAATGGATTGTATTTTTAGCATTCCATCTCTTTTTTCCTCCTTTCTTGTGCATGCAAATGAAATAAATAACATTTTTAAGTATTAGAAGTCAATTTACATGTTTTAGTTTAAGTGGTTTTCTTTTATTTGTGTTTTCTTTTTTTATAATTTTCCATTTAACAATCATGGCTGCGTTTTCTACATAGGACTCCAAGTATGACCTTGTTAAGTACCTGATTCCCAAGTCCTACAGCCTCGTTTTGAGACTTGCCAGCTCTTGCAAGTTTTGGGTCAGTCTTGTAATTAATTCTAAAGAATGATACGTTTACTTAGCTCTTACTTAGCTGGTGAACTACAACTTCAAATATTTTAGAGGGCTATAGCATTTTATCAACCCTTGTAGATGGAAAAGTACAAGAGTAGGTTGGTAAGGCAAACCAGATACATGACGCCATTTGGAGGGTCAAATTCCAAGGGAATTTCCCCTAACCTCATTGCTAGAGGGCGATTTAAGTAATGTGAAGTTCTCTTGTCTTATTTATTTAGATAGACCAATGCATTGAAATTTCAACCTACTTTCGCCCTCTTTATATATTTAGATACACTAACGCAATCAAAATTTGGCTATCATTGAGTCTAGTACAATAGAGTATAGAAATCATGTGGATGGTATACAGGAAAGATTGACATATCATTTATGAATCATATTGTATGTAATGTTTTTCTTATATTCTGATAAGAGGAATGGAAAAGAATTGGAATTTTTATTTACACCCCTGCATGAACATTTGAATTATAAAATTTAAACCAATCCTTTGACCGCTAATAGAAATTGGTGGGAGTTATACTTTGAAGAAAATTCAAACATTGAGCTGAAGATACTTTCAAGTTTTAATTTCTGGCTAACAAATTTTAACCTTGGTTGTCATGGTAAAACTAGGAAAAGCAGATTTAATCTCAAATCATCAGCTCACACTAAAAGAACCTACTAAATTACAGTCATATTTATAGGTTCTATAAAATCAACTTGTAGTTATAAGACATAAGACTCACAATTTTTCTTTCTATGCACTCCAGGTAAAATTTAAAAGAAGGCTAGGATGAAATCAAACAACTTCAAAAAACTATAGGACTAAAGAGAAATCCATAATACAATGGAGCTTCTGGAAATGCCTAGGAAAGATTTTTATTGCATTAACAGATCACATTACACAATCCAGCACTAGCATCGTCTTTATCTTGTCAAGTATCAGGTACTCTGATCCAAACAGTGATGCAATAAGTCATCTTTTCACAGGTTTCCCAGGTCTTTTCTATTGGATTATGCACTGTGAAGGCCTTAAAGTTAAAAACTTTAAGAAATCTAGAAAGTTGGCAAAGACAACCTACAAGCAAGAAGAATAAAAAAGCACACAAGAACCTGTAAGCAACTCAAGAAAACCCTTAAAACACTTTGACACCTGTAAAGTGGATAAATATGAGAGAGGGGAAGTAGAAGAGGAGGAATACCCCAAAGCATAACAAGCAAAGAAACCCACAATATACCTGTAAAGGACAGGGATGCCTCTTAATTAATGAACTTTCAGCTTCTAAAGCATTTTTTTTACTGCAAAACAACTTCTTGGTGTGATGGTGTCTCCTAGCTATGATCTAACAAAGTTACTGCTAGATGACAGTGCAACCGATCATTCCACAGCCATTAGACCACTAAACAAAAGGAGGTGTCCCAAAGACAAAAAGTACATGCCATAACCCACAAAGTAGACTGGCAAATATAAAAATTATATAACCATCCCAAAGAATATTAACAGCAACTTATAAAGCCATCCCACAGACATTTAGAAATGAGGAACTAACAAAGTACTAAGCATGGACCTCTAAGTAACACACAAAATGAAGATCCATATGTAGCTTCTTAAATGAGGAAGGCATTCACAAGCTACAACTACAAACAAGCGAACCCAAATAGCAACATTGCACAATTAACTTGAGGGCCTTTAAAAATAAACGTTCGCCAACAAGGCCAGCACAGTGAAAAATTAAGATACCAAAAACATTATCCTACATATAGGTGAATATTTTCTATTTTTCCTTTTCTTTTATAGCTCACTATAGACATCTTGAATGCTTCTTTTGCTTATTTCAAGCAACTGTACTTCAAGGTCCTATTGACCTATTTGGTCATTTTTCAACATTAACATACTTTCCTTCATTGCACCCTCCTATATATGCCTTAGGGAACAACTCAGATTTAAATGTATGCAATTTTGCTTCCCACGATAATAGGGAGCTACAAAGGTAACCGAAAATTTCATTTCCTTAATAAAATTCCTAATAGTTTCATTTCAAAGAAAGTAATTCTCGAATAAACTGTCTTGATTTAATTGAACTCCCAAATAGTTTTCATTTCAAAAGAAAATTCAAAATATTCTAGAATCAACCGTATATACAAAAGAGAGAATATTAACGTTTTAGATCACACCAAGTGATGTGGCCTGTAGGCACAAGTACTTGGCATACTTTAGGAGTCTAAGGAGTTACATAGAAAACTCCTCTCCCTTGAGCACTCTCCCTATCCGGTGGAGTAGATAAGCGGCCTTTGCTGTCAGCCATTTGGGCTTGCAGCCAGGAGAGCACTCAAATGATTATCATGATGAGGGATGTATTAGGAATGCAATTTGCATTGATGCCCCAATAAAACAGATGATATTTTTTCTTTTAAATAAAAGTGTTGAAAGAATTTACCTGTATCCGAGGATTCTCTGGGACTTTACTTCTGTTAAAAGTGTCATAGGTCCAATCCAAGATAGCAAACAATCTCCTCCCAGTATACAACAGGGGCACCAGAGCCCTCACTGGGGGCGAAAATATGGACATCCCAGAAATAATATTCTCACTCAGAATCTGAAATGATAGCAAAAAGAGATGTGGCGTTGCAGACCTCACTGCTGCCTGATCTCCTCTGGCAAAACCACCCAGAATGTAAGCTAATGGCAGAAAAAGCCCTACAGTAGTGCCTATCATAACATAGAGCTGAAACATGCGGCTGCCGTGAAAAACCTCCATGGCCGATCCCTCCCCAGGCTTTCTGTGAAACAGGAATAATTCATTTCCAGATAAGCATGGTTGTATAAAAAATAACTTGAAATATAAAAAAGAAACATTGTCAGCGATATTAAAACTACATGTCCTAGATTAATATCAGGTTGGAATCCTGATGTCCTATATTAATATCACAAAGGTAAAATACAGATGCAAGACATTTGCCAAAGCTCTTCTGGATAGGTGAGGCAGCTTAGTGCAAATGTTCCATAACAGCTTAAAGTGAGGTAGCTTAGTACAAGTGTTCTATAACAGATTAAACTCAGGCTATCCAAAAAAGCTTTGGAAAATGGTGCATTCAACAAAATTGGATTTCTACTTTTGTTAACAATGGAAAATCCAACAAAGTTGTATCTCTTATTTTGCTTTCTCGTGACTGCTCATCACTTATTACATTAGATTATATGATAAAACTTCAGAAGCAAACGAAAAAAGCAGGTGCAAGGAGATAACAATGATAATTTGACATCAAGACTAGCGTAGCGCTTAGAGAATTTGCAAAGCAAATATCAGAAAAGGTAATAGCTAAGTATAAAAGAAGACATTGGAATTATTTGATAAAAGTTCAGAATCAAGGGAAAAAAGCAGCTGGACAATGCTAGCAACTTTAAAGCAAAGAAGAAAAAATTGTTATAATTGATATCAAGACTAGCGTAGCTCTTGGGGAACTTGCAAAGCAATTATCAAAAAATGTAATAGCTAAGGAAAAAAGAAGAAATTATTGGTAATATATGTAGAGAATACCATAGCTAACAACAGCAAATGAAAAGAAGAAAAAGGGGAATTGACATTAAGAATAAATGATAAAGATTAGGGTGGCATATATGTTTCAAATGCAAAGAAGATGAAAAAGCATAATTTTGCAGATACAGACCCTTCAAAGAAAAAGCTAATTAGTGTAAGTTTAGCATAGTTGTGCATAGATATAAACTTCAAAAGTACATGTGATGGGGCTCCAACAGTTGTGATAATGTTTGAAAAGTTAAGGACCGAATTTGATGAGACCTTCGAAGCTAATGTTATAAAAGCTTCCCTGGTTTTTAAAATGACTTATCAAGGTATTTGAAACCATGAAACTAAATTTGTAGTTCAACTAGATAAGTAACACTGTCTTACGAAGACAAAAGAAAACAAGTCGCACCCAGATAGAGCAACCCAGGTTTGAGTCCTGGCTGATCCATCAAAAATAACATTGTATCAGAGCAAAGATCAAGAGCTCAAACCAAACATGGGTGACTCAACTCAGCGGTTTTGGAGGAACAAATTAAGCTCCAAACACCTAAAACGATGCTCCTAAGTTTGAGTCCTAGCCGATCCATCAAAAATAACATTGTATCAAAGCAGAGATTAGGAGCCCAAACCAAACATGGGTGGCTCAAATCAGGGGTTTTGGAGGAACAATTTGAGCTCCAAACCCTCAAGGAATGAGTTGCTATATCGAAAGAAAAACATCTATGAGAGATAAATTATTAAAACCAAAGAAAAAACACCTTCTCTTAATAGAATTAAACCGAGCATGAGAACAAAATGTGGATAGCTGATATTTATATAGTTTAAATGTTTAAGCACAAAAAAATTCAAAAGGGGAAAAAAGGGAAAAAATAATTTTAACATAAAAGCTTTATAAAAAATAAAAAAATCAAAACATCATTGATATTAAGACTTGACATAGCTGTATATATCCACAACATAGTTGTCGATAATCCTACCTAGAAAATTAGTTTCAATATTTCTTTTTCTAAAAGATAACTTAATATTCCTCATTAGCTCCTTTCTAAAACACAAAAAGGCAGTCCTGAATTGTATGTTTTCACCAATAAAGCACAGAGGAACTGTGAAGAGAGATAGATCCAAAAGCAAAGAAGAACAGAGGGAAACAAATGCAGGGAAAGAAGGCAAGTTATATTCTCACATACCTGTAGCCTGGAAATGCCCAGCGAGATAAGGCCAGCAAATAGAGGGAAACAAATACAGGAAAGGCAATGTCAAATAAAGAGACTAAACCGCTAGCCGAGAATACTAATATAAAGGCTACCAACTGCAACTCTATGACGCGCAGTGAGCCCATAAGGCCTCCCATCAAACTATTTTGCTCTGGTTTTCTCTTCGTATCTTCTGTGGTGCTGCCATCGAGCCGGGGCGCCACTGCAAGCGTTAAGCCTGACATATTTTATTGCCCTTGTCAAACACCCAAAACTTATGCTTGCCTAATGAAATTGGAAAAATCCAAGATTTGTGCCTGTCAAATGAAACTGGAAAATATCTGGTAATGCTATTCTGTTATAACGAGTGTAAAGAAATTTGGAAAAATGGTAGTCTGGCAAGACAGGAAGCAGCGGAATTGTGAAAAGTAAAGTGGCAACATGTATTTGAGATTAGAGCAGGAAGTTGGAGAAGGATGGCAAACCTGGGGAGGTATCAACGTGCAAGTGACACGTAGTGTGCATGGAACACCAGATATTTTGAGACCGCCAGGTGGATGTCGTAGTCTTGACACGTTGCCTTTGACAGAGATTCTAAATCAATGGAAAGTGAAGTAGTTGTGAGCTTGAGTGGTTAAAGCCAGCAACAGAATATTAGTCAAATTTCCTTGCTTCAAACTCGCAAAATATCATACAATAAATAAATGTATTTTTTAACATGGGAAGGCATGCAAATTCAAAATTCACCGTCAAGTTCGTATAAAAAAATTAAGCATGGTGTAGAATGGAGAGGTGTCCTTCATATTAAGGTATTATTTATTGAGAATGTTCAAGTAGAATCTTGTATCCATTGTATAATTAGGATGATTTACACAATTTGTTTAGGTGTTGGATTCATATTGATGGTAGATCTATAATTGATGGCGAACGCATAATGTAAAGTCTTAACTACCAACAAATTCATAATTATATTTTGTCAAGAGTTGGAAACTTTCTCATGAAGAAAGGTTGACCATCCCAAATATATAAGAGGTGGCAACAAATGATCTTGACTATGAGAGTGATTACATCTTTAAAAAATGGGAGGATGAGTGGTATGAATAGCTCTATGAAGAGGAACCTGACTCATGGTGTACATGACACTTACCCAATAATTAAGCAAATCTTATATGCGTTTGAAATTCAAAATCAATACAAATAGTTTTGTTTCTAGCTTTTTAAATTTGGAAAAAAATAATAAATTTGAAAAAAAAAAGTCTAGCAATAAAAGCAAGTTGGGGGATCATGTCCTTAAAGATGGTAACTCTTCAAATCAAAAATCTAGGAAGGAGTGGTGCAAACAAACTATGGATCTTATTGTTGCTTGTACAACACAACCTTTTTTTAGAAAATTAAAGATGTTTTTTTTGCAATCGTAGTGATCATAAAATTCCTTGATTTTGTTATTATGTGATTGACTCTTTTAACCTTTTAAGTTGCAATTCTTGATAATCACTACTCTTATGACAATGATTTAAGAACTATAATTGCATGTCTATGTAGACCCATGTGTATAGGCTTGGTCTAGTTAAGTCACAATATTTACATTAGGTTTGGTTTTGTTTACTTTGGGTGCATCTTTTTGTAATAGTGAATTTGTCTCTAGTCAAATCCTTTTACCTTTCATGGTAGAGTTCTTTGTCTTAAGTTCTAAGAATATTTGATCCATGCCATTTTTTTTTAATTACAAGTTAACTTATGATGAACCGTTACCCTACTCTACTTTATGTTTGTCACTTTTGTTTTTAGTCATCAATTACTAGCATATCTCCATTAGTTGGTCTTATCTTTCAATTTGTATTTTTTTTCTACTACCTTGATACCATTAGATCTTAATTGGGGTGATGTGTTGCAATAATGGTGAAAAAACAAAATCATCTCACTTGTAACTTTGTGTTTCCTTTTTTAAACACTATTTATTAATCTTGCCAAGTAATTAACTTGCATCATAAGATTCTATCATCATTTAAAAATGAAGTGATGACTTAACAATTCAATAAATAGTTTTAATACAATGTGGAGCTATGTGGCAAATTCCCTATAGCTTAGGTGAAATGATAAAAGATATTCGCCCACAACTTTGATTCAACCCTCAACTTTGATTCAACCCTAGCCATCGATCCTTCTTTGACCAATGAAAATTGTTAGATTTACTAACTACTTAATGAACCTCAACATAATGAATAAATAAATAGAATGGTGAGCTTGCTTTAAAACAAATTAGTGCATATTGTACCTTATAAATTATTATGAAGGGTGTGAAAACAATTATATGTTCATGAATTATGAGGATAACCACGTATCAACATTTAGATTAAATAATGAAATGTTATAACTCACATCCTCTCTTCAACCATTTTTCAATTGGACATAGATCTTTAAATATTTGTATGGGTCTCAAATTTGTTATATGAGATAAGGTTTCTTACATGTTAGATCTTCATTCAAACAATTATTTTAATGTGCTCACATTACATTTAAGTAGTGAAATGAAGAAAAAATGGTGGTGCTTTCTTTTGCTTCTAGGGTTTTGGACCCAAAAGGAGAAAGACCAATTTTTCAACCTTTCACTCAAGAATAAACCCTTGAGATTTCAATGCAAAGGAGATTGAAATATGGCAAAAGGGAAGGTTCTAGGAATTGAATGATAACTAATAAGGGGTTCACCACCAAGTGTAAACTTGGAAAAGACAATGAATTGGAAACATAATGTGATATGCAAACAAATGCTAAATGACCTAAGAAGTTGAACAAACTGTAATGAAAAGCAATGAAACTGAAAGTGTGCACTTGGAAAACTGAAGATGATAAAATGGAGGTCTGGATAACTGAAAAGTTGGTTGATTGAAGTTGTCTGGGACTCATACGCCAGGCTAGGTGAATCAGTGTAGTTTTCTAGAAAATGCACTAGAGCAAGTTTTAGCCAAAAGGGTATCTAGATCTACAAAAATCATGTTCATTCCTATACAGTGGGACTCATTCGCCAATAGTGGCGAATCAATCCACTTCTATTTTTTTGGAAATTCTAAAGTGGATTTTGTGCCTCTCGGTCTACTTTGTTCTTCCTGACTAATTTTCAAATCTGAAACTACAAAATACCACTTGTAGGTCTTCTCCAAGCTTCTCCAAGGCTTGATGACAACTTTTAGGGACTTGACAACTTCTCTCCAACTTTGCAATTATATAAGGTAATGTTGATACGTCAGTGTGGGGGACACAAGGGGTACCTCCCCTTGAGGGGTCCAGGGGGATCATCCTCGCGGCGAGGGTCCAGGGGCCATGCACCCCAATGAGGGCTCAGGGGCCCCTGAGAGGAAAATTTTATTTATATTAAATTATTATTGTAAATTTGGACCGTTCATCATTAGGTCCCAGACCTGATGATCGATATTTTATTAGCTTGACTTTCCCTAGAAGGCAACCCTATTTTATAAGGGTGTTGTATTATGCTTGTGTATTATGATGTATTATAAGATTCTGATAGTGATCATGTTGCCTCTAGATCTTTAGTTGGTGGTACTCCTATGAGAAGCTTACTCTGCAAGTATATTGTAATCTTTATGATTTCTAATTAATATATTGGGTAGCTTTTGGAGTGTGGGGTTTGTCTCCTAAAAGGGTTTTCCTCCTGTAAATCACTATTTTGTGGTATGCATGATATTTATGTTTATTTTTATTTAAGTTTTTGTAACTATTAAAGATCTGTAATTTTTTGCATTATCCTTTGAGCTCAAGATTAGCATAGGAAGTTGTTACACTACCTTAGCTTCCTTACAAGTGGTATCAAATTTTAATCACCTTTGGTTTCAATTGTGTGTTGTTAGGTTTTTTGAACTAATCTAGATTGGAGTGGGAGCTTGTGCAAAAGATACTTTGTGATCTTTATTATAGGAATTTTTAGATGGAAATTTCATGAAGGAGAATAGAGGTGGATAAATTTTTTGGAAATAATTTTGAAATGTGGAAGCTGAATATGGAGAATCTGTTAATAGATCGAGATTTGTGGGATGTTGTTGATGAGAAGATTTCAAGGCTTGTAAATCATGTATGTTGGTTGCTCAATATGATGTTATGGACTGTAAAATCAAGGGTCTAATCAGATTATGCTTGGCAGACTCTGTTTTAATCAATCTCCATGAAGAAACCTCTACATAGAAACTATGGAAGAAGCTTGGTGAGATGTATCAAGCCAAATCTTTAGTGAACAATATTTTATTGAGGAAGAAATTATATTCCTTAAGAATGAAAGAGAGTGAATGAATTAAAGACCACCTATAAGAATTCAATATGTTGGTGGCTCAATTGGCATCAGTTCCAATGTCAAAATGGATGTGGGATTCTCTTGTTATGGCTATTGGGAGTACTTCTATTATATTGAAGACTAGAGATGTGGTGGGTTCTTTTCTTTCTGAAGAGATGAGGAGGAAGGTGTCCATTAGTGCCAAGGAGGCCCTAAATGTTTGTGGAATATCTAAGGAAAAAAACAAGAATGAGAAGCATGATGAATCCAAGTCCAAGGGGAGATCTAAATCTCTTGGAAATTACAAATTTGTTTGTTGGAACTATGGTAAGCCTAGACATATCCATAAGGAATGCAAAGGAGAAAAGAAGAAGAAAAAGAAGAGATTTGATTCTATTTTTGAGTCCGATAAGGTCTGAAGGAATATGGTGATGCGTTCATTTTAGCTTTGGCAACTCATGAAGGTAATGATGCATGGTTCATTGAATTAGGTGCATCTTTTCATATAACCTTTAATAGATATTGGTTTCCTGAATATGAATAATTTGATGGAGGTAAGGTGTACTTGGGTGATGATTCTTATTTAAATATTGTTGGTCGTGGTAAATTTAAAATCAAGTTTCCTGATGGTAGAATACAAAGGATTAATGATGTGTTGCACATCCTTAGATTAGCACAAAATTTTTTTATCTATGAGAAAACAAATAGATGCAAGTGTGCAAGAAGTATTTTCTTATGCAGGATTCAAGATAGTTAGAGGTGCTATGGTGATTGTTAGAGGTGTCAAATATGGCAGTGTATAAGCTTGATGCATGCAGTGTTGAGTGCAATAGTGCTTCTGTGAAAATCAATTATATGGAAGAGGTGAGGGTTTCATCTTCAACAAATGGTCATGGCTTCTAGGTACCCAAGGGTGCTCTTTCTTCTAAATCAAAGTTACCTACTGAGAAAACTATGTTATGGCACCAGAGACTTGGCCACATTGGAGAAAAGGGTCTAAGGACCTTGAAAAATAAAAACCTTATTGAAGGTTTGTCTGATTATAATCTTGAATTTTATTTCTATAAGCATTGAATTTATGGAAAACAAAACCATGTTAAGTTTTACTTGAGCTCTCATAAATCTTGTGGTGTATTGGATCTTATTCATTCTAATGTGTTTGGTCCTGTAGATGTTCCTTCAATTGGTAAATCCACATATTATGTTTCATTTATTGATGATTATAGTAGAAGGATATGGATATACTTTCTAAAGAGTATATCTAAAGTTTTTAATAAATTTAAAGAATTTAAAGCAATGGTTGAGTTATAGACTGGAAAAAATATATATTTGAGGACTAATAATGGCAGTGAATTTTACCCTAATGATTTTGATAGATTTTGTAAAAATTTTGGTATTCAAAGACAAAAGAAAACTTTGTATTCCCCATAATAGAATGGAGTTGCAAAAATAATGAATAGGACATTGATGGAGAAGGCTAGGAGTATGTTGAGTGGTGTTGGTCTAGAACAAAGGTTTTGGGTTGAAGATATTGCCACTCCTTGTTACCTAATTAACAAATCTCCTACATTAGCTCTTGTTGATAAGATTCCTATAGAGGCATGGTCAAGTCACAATCCTTCATTAAGACATCTTAGAGTTTTTGGTTGTGAGGCATATGCACATGTGCCAAAGGAGAAGCAAACAAATTTGGAGAACAAGGTTGTGAAATGTATCTTCATTGAGTACAGTTATGGTGTGAAAGGATACAAGCTTTGGGATCCTATTGCATAGAAAGTAATACATAGTAGAAGTGTTATTTTTAGAGAAACTTAGCCTTCTTCTATTACATTGCAACCAAAATAAAGTAAATAGGAAGATGTGATTCAATTTCCTTCTACACATGAGAAAGTTGAATCAAGACCCATTGATAGACAAGAAGTTGAGGATAGCTCATCTAGCTTTAAATCTTTAGAAGAGGAGGAAGAACCTCCTACTCAGCTTGTGCGTAGGTCTACAAGGCATAGACAACCACCTGAACTTGGTATTCACCTGATGATTGGAGATGTATTTTTGCTTTGAATAGTAACATGGATGAACCTAGATCAATAGAAGAGGCATTAGGTATGAATGATGCAAAATCTTAGAATATTTCTATGGATGAAGAAATGGCATCTTTAATAAAGAATAATACATGGGATCTTGTACCATTTCATGATGAAAGAAAACCTTTTGGTTCCAAATGGGTGTTAAAGAAAATGATTGGTTGAGATGGAGGTATTGAGAAGTACAAAGAAAGGTTGGTTGCAAAAGGTTACTCTCAAGTTGAGGGTGTTGATTATGGTGAGATATTTTTCCCTATTGCAAAAATGACATCCATTATATTTTTTCTTTCTATTGTTGCAACTTATGATTTAGAGGTTAAGAAAATGGATTTGAAAAGGTAAAAGTAAATTGGTTTGCAAATCAAAGAAACCTTTGTATGGCCTAAAATAGAGTCCTAGGATGTGGTACCAAAAATTTGATACATATGTGTTGGGTTTGGGACTTGAGCGTTCCAAATTAAATCATTGTGTTTATTATAAAATTGATGGCGATCATTTCCTATTTATTGCATTATATGTTGATGATATGTTATTTATTGGTAAAGGGAAATGTATGATTTCAAAGCTAAAATATCAACTTGTTGCTAAATTTGAAATGAAATATCTTGGTGCAACTAAACACATTCTTGGGATGGAAATTAGAAGAGAGAGTGAACATAAAGCTATGGCCTGGCCAAAGTAAGTATGTCAATTCAATTTAAAAATATAGAGGTTTGATATGCATGATTGTTGAGCATTGTGTGTTCTTGTTTTAGCTAGAAAAAAGTTATCTATTTTAGAATGTCCAACATCCCCATCAGAGATGTAATACATGAGCAGAGTGCCCCACCAGAGTCTAGTTGGAAGTTTGATGTATGTTATGGTTTGTACTAGACTAGACATTTCCCAAGCAGTGGGAGTTCTTTCTAGATATATTTCTAATCCTGGTAGAGTTCATTGGGATGTAGTTAAAAGAGTCTTCAGATATTTGTGTGGTACCTCAAAGTATTCCTTGTGTTATCATAGTAATAATATGATTGAAGATGGGCTTTCCCTTGATATTCATGGTTATATGGATTTAGACTGCACAGGTGATGTTGATAGAAAACAATCCACTAGTGCTTATGTGTTTACTTTATTTGGTGGTGCAATTAGTTGAGTGAGTAAATGACAAGCTCTAGTTGCTTTGTCCACTATTGAAGTTGAGTATATGGCAACTACTCATGATTGTAAAGAATCCATTTGGATTAAGAGACTATGCTCAGATATTGGAATAAAACAAGGTGTAGTGACAATTTATTGTGACAATTAGAGTGTGATATGTCTAGCTAAGAACTCATCATTTCATGCTAAGACCAAGCACACTGAAGTACAATATCATTTTGTTAGAGATATAGACGAATATGAAAAGATGAAGTTGGTTAACGTAGAGACTTGATGAATGTTATTGATTTGTTAACTAAGACTGTGAGCATAGAGAAGTTTAGATGGTGTTCAGATTCAATGGGCTTTCCGATCCTTGGAAATTAAGAGATAATGTTTATACACCCTCTCATTGTTTTTGCAAGATGTTTGACAAGTGGGAGATTTTTTGGGAAAATGTGTCTCAACCTTGCAATTACATAAGGTATTGTTGATACATAAAGTACTATTGATACATCAACGCAGGGGTGGAGGGGTACCCCCAATAGGGGTTCGAAGGTTGAGCGCCTCAATAGGGGTCGGGGGCAGTGCTATTGGGAAAATGCGTCTCAACCTTGCAATTATATAAGGTATTTTTGATACGTCCATGACAAGGGGGTTCCCCCTGCAAGGGTTTTGGGGGTAGCACACCCCGATGGGGGCTTGAGGGTAGTGCCCCCAAAAGGAAAAATTTATTTATATTTTATTATTATAAATCTGGACTATTCATCATTAAGTCTTAGATCTAATGACCAATATTTTATTATCTTGACTTTCCCTAGAAGCCAACCCTATTTTATGAGGCCATTGTATTAAGGGTCTGTATTGTGATGTATTATGAGAGTCTGATAGCAGTTGTGTTACCTTTGGATCTGTAGTTGGCGATACTCTTATGAGAAGCTTGCTTTGCAAGTATATTGTAATCTTTGTGATTTCTGAATAATATATTGGGCAACTTTTGGAGTGGGGGTTTTTTCTCCCGAAATGGTTTTCCCCATGTAATCATTGTGTCATGGTATGCATTATATTTGTGTTTATTTTTGTTTAAGTTTCTGTAATTGTTAAAGATTTATAAAAGTTTTGCATTATCATCCTCTCAAGATTAGTGTAGGAAGTTGTTTTGCTACCTTAGCTTCCTTACAAGCGCCCTTAAAAGGAAAATTTTATTTATATTTTATTATTGTAAATCTAGACTGTTCATCATTAGGTATCAAATCTAACAATCAATATTTTAGATAATATGCTTTTGGGTTTAGCTGTGTATATTTTTTTCATCGACGTTTCGAATCACACTCAGTGATCCATCATCAGGAAGAGGAAGAATGAAAAATAGGAGTGCAGATCAACCTAATAAAAGGTGGGGTGGAGGGAAGGAAAGAGAAAACCAAAATGAAAATAAATAATAAAATGAATAATAATAGTCAGGATAGAAAAAAATTGAGATAAAAAATAAAAAAGGTCAATGTATAATTGAAAACAGAAATAATACTAAATAATAATAATACAAACATTGATTAATGAAAACCAAAATAATAAATCAAAATAAAAATACAAACCAAAAAAATATAATAAATCAAAATGCAAACCTAGCAAAAGAGGAATAATCAGTATAATTAAAAACAACTCAATAATAATTAAAATAATAACTCAAGAAAACAAAAGAATATTTAAGATAAAAAATAACTAAATACAAAATAAAAAATTAAGAATGAGAGCCAATAATAATAAATCAATTACAAAAGTAACACAGAGAGGAACAATCATTAAAAGTAAAAACAATAAACAATAAAAACAAAAAATAAATAAATAAATAAATAAAATAAAAATTAAAAAATTAAAAAATTAGAAAAAATAAAAAATAAAAAAAATAATCAAGATAATAACTAGAAAACAAGTAAAATAACAATTTAAAATTAAAATTAAAAGAACTAAAATAATAAATTAAAAATAATTTCAAAGGAGGTCAATTACAAAATAGGAACAAATATGAGGATAAAAAGAAACCAATAAAAAGAAAAAGGAACAATTATGAGAATCAAAAGAAGCCAATAAAAAGAAATAAAATAAAAAACCAAAAATTAAAAATCAATAAAAACTAAAAAATAATAATAGAGATAATAGGAGTGAAAACAAGTAAAATAACAAATTAAAAATAAAATTAAAAGAACTAAAATAATAAATTAAAAATAATTGCAAAGGTGGTCAATTAAAAAGTAGGAACAAATATGAGAATAAAAAGAGGCCAATAAAAAGAAATAAAATAATAAACCAAAATTAAAAATCAATAAAAATAAATTAAAATTAAAAAATAAAGAATAAAAATTATAAAAATAAAGAATAAAAATTAACAAAGTAATTTCAAAGGTGGTCAATTACAAAATAGGAACAAATATGAGAATAAAAAGAAGCCAATAAAAAGAAATAGGAACAAATAAGAGAATAAAAAGAAGCGAATAAAAAGAAATAAAATAATAAACCAAAAAAAATAAAAAAATAAAATTCAATAAAAACTAAAAAATAATCCAGATAATAACTAGAAACCAAGTAAAATAACAAATTAAAATTAAAATTAAAAGAAATAAAATAATAAATTAAAAATAATTTCAAAGGTGGTCAATTAAAAATAGGAACAAATATGAGAATAAAAAGAAGTCAATAGAAAGAAATAAAATAATAAACCAAAAAATTAAAATCAAAAAATTAAATTAAAATTAAAAAATAAAGAATAAAAATTATAAAAATAGAAATAAATAAAAAACAAGAATCAACAAGAATAAAAATGGGAAAAAAACAAGCCCGAAGAAAAAGCAAGCTCGAAGAAAGTGAAGAGAAGGCGTCAACGACGGCAGAGGGAAAGGGGGGGGAAAGGAAAGAGGAGGGGGTGTGACGGAGGAAAGGAGAGGAAAGGAAGGCTAGGGAGAAGAGAGGAAGAACACTAGGGAGGTGGGTTAGGATGCAAGGAGTTAAGGAGAGGTTGCCAAGCAGGGCTAATATGCCAACCTTCATCACGATTGAGATTGGAAGAGTGTTTTTTGATAGTGATGGCTTCTTGAAGTTTGCGCTTGAAAAAACAATCTTCCTTAATCACCACTTGGGCTTCTTCAAGGCAAATGTGGTGCTTGGAACGATGGGAATGCTCTGCTAGGGCTGATTTGACAATACGATCATGCCTAATGTCAGCACTATGCTCCTTGATCCTAGTGCTAATAGATCGCCCCGTTTCTCCAATATAAGGGGTGCCACAAGAGCATTCAATCTTATATACCCCAGAGTGGAGGAGAGGAGGTAAGGGGTCCTTAGCAGAGGGAATGAACCTTCTAGTGGTGGAGATGGGTTTGAAGGCACAAGGAATGCCTTTCTTGTGCAGGATTTTGGAGATCTTATTAGAAAGGCCTTCGATAAAGGGGAGGGTAGCAAACGGGGAGGTTTTGGGCTCAGTGGGTTTGGGTAAGGGATTGGCTCGAATTTTGGCAGCCTTAAAAGATTTAAGGATGCGTTTGTGGTGATAGCCATTGAGTTTAAAGACGCGGTAGAGATGGGATAGCTCACCATCAATATGGTCTGTATCACATATGCGATAAGCTCGGGTTGCAAGCGTGTTGAGAACACCAGCTTTTTGAGCAGGATGGTGATGGGAAGAGGCATGCAAGTAAAGGTCCGTGTGCGTGGATTTTCTAAAGACTCGGCGAGCAAGGGAGCCATCTCCTTTTCTAATAAGGAGGACATCTAAGAAAGGAAGTTGGTTGTTACACTCAAGTTCCTTGGTGAATTGAATGCAATCAACTCGGCTATTTAAGTGGGAGTGGAAACGTTCAAGTTGATCAAGACCATGGGGCCAACAAATATTGGTGTCATCCACGTAGCGTTTCCACCAACGAGGCTTGAGAGGGAAGGAATGGAGGGCCATGACCTCAAAATGTTCCATATAGAGGTTAGCGATGACAGGGGACAAGGTGGATCCCATGGCCACACCATCAATTTGCTCATAAATCACATTTTGAAAAGAAAAGAAGGTGGAGCGAAGGCAAAGATCAACAAGAGAAGCAATTTCATTATTGGTTTTTTTCTTCACCAACTCTACTGAGTCACCAATGGGGACTTTGGTGAATAACGAGACAACGTCAAAGCTAACAAGGATCTCATTTTCTTCAATCTTTTTATCATTAATGAAATTGATGAAATCGGTGGAGTCCTTGATGAAGGAATCGGAATTTCCAATTAAAGGAGAGATCAATTTGGCAAGGTAAGAAGCCAAATTATAGGTAGGGGATTGGGAAGTGTCAACAATAGGACGGAGAGGAATGCCAGGTTTGTGGATCTTAGGGGTGCCATAGATGTGAGGGGTGACCTCTTTATGAGGGAGGAGACGCCTTTTGGTATTATCATCAAAAGGAGCGAGGGAGATGGCAGTCCTGACCTTTTTAATGATCTTGGCAATAGGGTTATTGGGGAGGGTTCTATAGCTTCCACTATTGGATAGGTGGTCAAGCATTTTGTTGACATAATCATGTTTGTTAAATAAGACCACATCGTTCCCTTTATCAGCCTTAACTATGATGATGTCATCATTCTTTGTAAGCTTTTTGAAGGCCAGTAGCTCACTTTTAGGGACATTGGGTTTAGGAGGTCTCGCACGCCTCAGCGCTACAACACAATCTTGCCTAATCTCGTCCGCAATAGACTCAGGAAGAGATTGGATGGATTTCTCAATTTCAATTAAGAAATCAACTTTAGGAATGGAGGGAGGAGAAACGGAAAAATTTAGCCCACGCCTAAGGAAATCAAGATTGGATATTTTGTTAACATGACTTGCCCTAGAAGGCAACTCTATTTTTTATGAAGGTGTTGTATCACAGTTGTGTATTATGATGTATCTTGAGAGTCTTATAGTGGTTGTGTTGCCTCTAGATCTCTGGTTGGTGATACTCCTATGAGAAGCTTGCTCTATAAGTATATTGTAATCTTTGTGATTTTTGAATAATATATTGGGCGGCTTTTAAAGTAGTGTTTTTCTCCTGAAAGGGTTTTCCCCACATAAATTAATGTGTTGTGGTATGCATGATATTTATGTTTATTTTTATTTAAGTTTTTGTAACTGTTAAAGATCTGTAAAGTTTTGCATTATCCTCCTCTCAAGATTAGTGTAGGAAGTTGTTCCGCTACCTTAGCTTCCTTGCATGCTCCCCCATAGAAGAGAAAAGAGAGAAGGTATTTATTACCCCCCCAAAAAAATGAGAAGGAAATAACTACATGTGAATAAATGCTCCCTCCCAAAATTGAGATGAGAAGAGAAACCATGCAATCTCCCCTCGAAATGATGTTTGTAATGTTGGTAGATGTTTAACACTAGAGCTGAAGATTATTGATGAATGTTGACAACATTTCTCCCCTTGGGAAGAAACAACACCATAAATATGTGTAAGATGACTTCCCATTCAAAATAGGAATGTGTACGAAGTAAGATGGATGTCTTTTGAATTTTGCACATGATGCAAAGATCTAAATGATTCCCATGATGATATCTTAAAATGGTGCTCAAATATCTCCAATTGAATGCTAAACTATGATAAATGTGGATAGGATGAATCAGGTTCCATGCAGGATTCAAGTACAAGAACCATGGACATATGGTAACAACTAGACTAATTATAATCTCATATTGCTATAGAGGATGTTAAAATGGATGATGTACAAGTCGAATATGTGAACTCATAAATATTTGTAGAATCTATTACTATAGAAGACTATGTAGGAAAGGAAATAAAAAGATCCAAAGATATATATGGAGTGACAACAAAATTGATGTGGTTGCCATCAAATAGAAGACGAATGTCCTCAATTGTGTCATCCAAATATACAATGCGAGATTCTACAAACATACATGATATGTCTAGTAGAAATGTGTCCCAATGTGGTGGATCTCAAAAAATGATATCAATATCTTGGTTCATAGAATCATTGGAATCCATGGAGATATCAACTCTAGATTGGTATGTAGCATCAAGTGATGGACAAGAATTTATTTCAAACAGGAGTTGGAGGAGTTGATGTGAGACATGTGGACAAAATTAATCTCCATGTCGGCTTCTCCCACAATATGTACAATTGATTTTGTATTTTTTAGTCATGATCTAATGATGAAAAAAATCAATGTAGAAATACAAGTTTCACCCCCAAAATTATTAGTGCTGAAACATGGGCCCCTCAAAAAAATATGCAAGAAAATTTGCAATGTCATTAAGTTTCAATGCCTAAATCGATTGTTTATAATACATGGTGAATTTCACAATTATTGATAAAATGAGATATTTAAATCTTAAAATTACATTCATAGATGGATTCCTTGTGAAATTTTGTTATATGTTAAAAAAATTGTCAAATTTTGATAACTACGGTGAAAATTACACCTCATCAAGAATTACATAAAAACTATGACTTTGGGGGAAAAAATAGTTAAAATAACATAATTTTGAAATTTTGATTACACTACAACATTTGTGATGGAAATATATTTTTTTAAACTATTTGAATGTGAAAAACTATTTTCATAGATTATTTGGATGTGAAAATTTGACACCCATTTGCAAGATATTGTAAAAATAAAATGTCCCCTCCTTTACAAATACTTCACATTTTATCTAAACTAATAGTTTAAATTTGATGGATAGCCAAAAAAAATAATGATAATTTTCATTGGAATGTGTGGAATGACTCTTTAGACTGAGATTTGCAGTGGTGCTTGGTGAGTAATAAGTCAATTTGTAGGTGGAGTCTCCAATGTGCCTTAATGAATGTAAAAATAAAATTTAATCTACAAAAAAGAGAAAATAGGAATCAAAGATGCAAGCTTAGAAAAGCTAGGGGAAGGACCCTAGTTGAGCATGTTTCAATAGTTGTTATTGCATTTGTTGATTTAATGCCCAATATTTTTAACAATATTGAACCAATAGTTGTGACTTTAAAGTTGTTAGTGATGATGATAACTACCAATAATTGAATAATATGTATTCCTTAGATCTAAGACGCAACAAATCATGTGATGCCACATCAACGCACCAATAAAACATGATTTAGTGCACAACTATCGGTCTCACTTTTTTTGGACCTTTTTGGACACCTTAACAAAAAGCATATTGATGTGGCCCTAAAACCTTAGTTATAAGTAGGGGCATTGTCAAGCAAGATGTAAAAATTTGAGAATTTTTTGAAATTTCCACATAAGATTTTGAGAAGCATGAAGTCAGGGTGCTCAACTACCAGATCCTCTCCCCTATAAAAACCAATGCCAAAAGGGCTTTGTGAAAAATCCAAGTTGGGTAAACATTGTTGTAGAGGTGAGAAATCCTTGTGGCCTCTACTTGTTTAATGACACTAGTGGGGAAGGTTGTAACAAATTCAAACCCTCTTCCTCTCATAATATGAAAATACCAGACAACAATAGGCCTTAGGAAAACAATAGAATGCACACAAGATATTTTCACCCTCCAAAGCAAATGAAAATTAAAAAGCATGTGCCATCTATGAACCCAGGTGTGAGGGTTTATGGCTTGTTTGAAACACTGGCCCACAAAACCCTGAATGGATGTCAGTTATGGATGAAGATGGTTGAGTTCATAGGATATTTGTTGAGCATGAGTACAACGTGACTTGAAACTACTTGAAGAAATCATTGTAGCATTTCACACCATTTGAATAACCATTGTATCATAGTTTGTTGACAAGAAGAAAAAAATGATGAGCATAATAGTGGCTGAGTCTTGTACAAAAAATGATGTTGTAAGACATGCGGCATGAGATGTGATGCCTTAAATGGATCAAAAATTAACACATACTCAAAAAAATATATTACTTTCCTCTTACTCTTGAACCTTGGACTACAAGAAATGGAAGGAAATGACCTTGAATATTATTGGTGAGTTGGAGGTAAGGCGAAATGAGGGGTTATAAGTATGTTGAGAATCTATGGTAGAAGAAACAATCGAATGTGATAAGGTTTTTATAGAGGGTGAGGTGAACATGCTAGTAAATTAATGAAGCAAATCTAAGCTTATAACAGGATCAATTGTAACCATTGACCTCTTTAGACAAGAGATCTCTCTTGCATTTGTAGTGGCTCAATGGAAAATAGTGGCTCAAAAGCTTCAAAATGATCTTCTCGAACTTCTTCACCACACTCATCAATTTTTTTCACAAACCAAATTGTGTATGAAATTCTCTTTCCACTATCTTGGATAGAAACCATGCCCAAAATAAGTAGGTGATTAGGGTGAAATCTAGGCCAAAAATCATACAAATAAATCTCAAAGATGAATTTTCAACTTTATTTGTCAGACCTTGCAAAAGAATGGTGACAAAACCCTCCAAATGACAAAAATAAGTGGGAAAAAGCTCTCATAATAGTTGTGTTAAACCTACAAACATGCTGAATAGGCCAAAAAATGCTTAAAAAAATAAATTTCCCAACAAAATGGAGAAATGGGTAGGGGTGTTTTGTCCATGTACTAAAAAAATTCAGTTTTCTATGACTTTTTTGTACTATGGATTTGTATGATATTGTGGAGGCCATAAAAATTGTAAAATTTGAAACATATTAAATTTGATGAAACAAAAGGTTTTTTTTGTTTCTTGAGCCTTCCAAATTTAATGGTGATATTTAATTGGCTTCACAACACTATGATGATAGGACTAAGTGTTGGAGTTGCCCTGATATGGGAAGGGACATTCAATAATGGCTCCGATATCATGTTGGAGAAGCCAAGATATGAAAGCAACATCCAAATTTCCTTCCATTAGTGACATAATGAACAAAAAATAATGCTTGTCATATATTATGAAGAGTGTGTTAATGTACAATGAGTGTCTTACATATATATGCAAGGTGGAGGTGGTAGGAAGGTAAGATTGAATGACTAACCCCCCTCCAAAAGTGCAACACATGTATGCTCAAATGAAAAGTGTGAGCATGTGTAAAGTGTGTATGCAATAGGTGTCTTAAAAGGTAAGTACATGTGTCTCAACCACATTAAGTGAGATAATAATAAAAAATTTCTAATTGGAGACTTAACTAGTGTGAATAGATCAACTTAGAAAGGGTTATAAGCTGACTAGACATGAAATGACCTTGTTTACACTAACAATAATAACATGTGCACATCTTGGCTTAAGGTACACAAGTGCCACCACTACCTCATCAAGACTTGATTAATGGTAGTTAGGTGTCACCTTTTTTTATCCAAGGTCATCTTTATCTTAAACTAAAATAACTCACCTTTTGATGAAGAGTGATTTGGAGTTAAACTCTTATCTCTTAGCCGTGTCATTACATTTATTCATGGATCCAAGGGATCTATATATTTTTTATTCTCTTTGTAATTACTCCATATTATTAAATATTGAATATCTTTATTCTTTGTGTGAATTTGTTGTTTATGACAAATTATAACAATTACCTATTAAAATATAGTCAAACATATTATTATTTTTTTAAAATCCTAAGAGTTTCTTGGATACGTCCTTTTTAATTTATTGATTTTGGTTTTAAAAATACCATCAACATTAAGGGTGAAGTCAAAGAAAATCTATGAAAACATCTCAACTCATCATTTACATGGAATAGACAAATTAGGGATTCCCATACAATTTTTTGTTTTGGTGGGAGGCTAGGGAAAATTTGAAACCAAAATGAACATCTATTTTGAAGAAACATATATCCATTTATTCCTCACACAATTGAAAGAAAAGTTGTGGAATTTGAAAAAAAATGTATATCCATTTTGAGGAAACATATATCCATATATTCATCATGCAATCAAAGAAAACTCAGGAATTTGAAAAAAATAGATATCCATTTTGAGGAAACATATATCCATTTATTACCCACACAATCCAAAGAAAATTTGGGTAATCTAAAAAAATTAACATTCATTTTGAGGAAACATATATCCATTTTATTCCCCATGCAATCCAATGCAAATTTGGGGAATTTTAAAATAATGGATATCCATTTTGTTTTGACAAGTACTAAGCCAAAAAATTGAAAATCTAAGCTTAAAAAGAGTTTCATGATTTTGGTTAACATCTTCACTTGATGTTTTCCTCTATTTCCTCTATTTACCCCATTACAGTCTCACATTCAACCTTCAATCCAAAGATAGGAGGTTACTTATCCTTGTATTTCACTCGTATGTTCTTGAGGATGAGGTGCCATACTTGGTAAAGGCTATTGAGGATTGTCAATTCTGCTCACATTTTTGAAGATCAACAGTGTGCTTTCAAACTTGAAGAATGGTTAGTAGATTACTTCTGGTTCATACAAACGAGTAGTAATGGTAGAAACTTGACTATTTTCTACCCAATCTTTTAAAGGATTCACTCCATAAATATTATCATTTGATCATTGATAAGATTTGTTCACATTATACAAATATTAGAGAGTGAATTTGGGACAATCTGTAGCTTCAATGATGAACTAGGGTTTCTAGTGTGATATACAAGTAAGTTCACCTTTTTCATAGTTTTGATTTGTAAAACTTAAAATTCTAGATGTTAGGTTTATCATAATTGTAATTGCAAGAAAGAGAATTGTTTTAAGAATAGACAAAACACCAAGCCCCAATCAAATTGTTAAGCCCTAGGTTAAAATTTTCAAAATGAGTCAATCTAAGGGTCAGTCTTCATCGTCAAAGATACCTCTCGACAAGGATTTGATGATTCCATTATCGAGATCACCTAAAAGGAAGTACATGCCTTAGGGGTTGGTGGTTCATTAAACAACATGATGGATAATCATAGAGAATGTAGGGATGTTGAGATCCCTATTATGGGATAGAGTTTGTTCAATCACTAGTATAATAAGAGGACTTCTCATGTTCCAATTCAAATGTCTAGGTGTATGATCTAGGGAAGTTACTGGTACCTAATGTTTTTTGTTGTCAATGTAGACTTCATTAGGTCTATAGAAAAAAAATATGGTAAGCATGTTAGAGTGGTTATGGCTGCAAACAGTGGACTTTTAGTGCAAATTAACAAGCCCTCTATTTCTTAAATTTTTGGCCTCAACTTAGTTGCAAACAAGACTGTGGACTTTGATTTGTTCAAACATAAGTATCAATAGGATAAAAAAATTATAGTGTCCTCTAGTTTCCCATGCACAAATTGAAAGAGTTTGATAGAAATTCAATTAGAATTCCCTAGAATAAAGTTAAGCCCTTCAAAATTGATCAATTTGAGTATTACTTCATCAAGACATATCACTCTCTATGCCAAGTCCTTGGGGTGATGCTAAAACTAAGATTCGTGTACCATTGATGAATATGGAAGAAGATATTTGAAACCCTCTGGTGAATAATGAGTTTGATTTTTCCTCATATATTACAAATGGAATCCATTAGGAATTGGTGGAGATTAAGGAAAATGACAAAATGTTGAGCTTTAGTTGGTATTCGGGTTGTTGTGTCATGTGTTCTTATATGAGGGAAGGACTAAGTGGGACAAAGCCTTGCAAGTTAAGATGATTGATGATAATGGAAAGACTCTTCTTGTCCAATGTTGTACATACATTTGGGATATGCATTCTGATAACTCTAGATATGCAATCTTTGAAGACCATTTCATCATAAAAGTTCTAGGGTTTATGGAAGGAGAAGGGGAGAGACTGCACAAAGAAATTTTGGATATTCTAAGACCAAAGGAAAGAACCACTAAGTTGGGTGTGCAACATAATTGGGGAGATTGGTACCTCCACTCAAATACAACTATAATCAGGGCATATGGATGCTTTGTGGGGCCACACATCCTTCCAAATTATGCCCCTAAGAGATTGGCATACTTAGAAATTATGTGGTAGCTAAATGAAAAAGAAAAGAGCCACTTGAAGGGACAAAAGAAGGGATCCTTCTTCCCCTTCATTATCATTTTATTTTATTTTATCATAAACAAGGAGGGCCTAGAATTGATATACCATATGCTTCAATCTTATAGGATGGCCCATGAAGTTGTCAAAACTTTTGACCTTGAAACTTTTATAAATTAGACAAGATTGGATATTAGGATATTTGTGTTCCTTCAACAGGTGCTTTTTGAGGAAGATGTGATAGGAATTGTTTTATAGAGAAGGAAGTAAATAAGAAAAGAATAAAATGGGTTTCTATTAGAAAATGGGAAGAACAAATATCAGAGAAAAATTAACTACCCCAAGGCATTTGCAGAGATAAAGGACCCCATTGCAAGAATACAAAAAATGTTGGATAATGCTGAAACATTTGGCTGGAAAGACCCTTGCAATTGAAGAAAGGCCAACTTACCAACCACCTAGTAATCCATTCGTGTATGCTCATGTACATAAAGGTAAATATTTTTTAGTGGTATAATCTACCCATCAAGAGCATCCACCTACAATTTCCACCCCCCAAGAGTAGCCTCGGAAGAAGAGAAAGCTTGGTCAATCATCTTTGGTTGACTATTCCCTAGGTGTTGATGAAGTTGAAGAGATAGAGGTGATTGGGGAAAACATTGTAATTAGGGAATAAGTGGACCAGACAATGCACTCACCTCCAATAGTATTGAGAACAAAGGTCATGACAACACCAAGCAAAGAAAAATGGTTGGATTAGTTGATAGATCTCCCAAATCCACTTTCCTTTGTAGATAAGATGAAGAGATTGTTACTAGTTCTTAAATATATATGTATTATAGAGCTATGGGAAGAAAATCCTTTCCTAAATTTAATGGTATTGATGAAGTCATCAATAGTAGAGACTATAAAGTGGTTTGTAAAATACTAAAATTTACTATAATATTTGAAGGTAACTTTGTCACTTGTAAAGTATGTTGAATTTTCATTTCTAAACAATTTAAAAAGTGGATAAAAAATGGAGGCAAGTGAAAAAATATAGAAAGGATGCATAATCCAGTCTTAGTTGAGGAAAACGTCAAAGAGAAAATGTCATTATTAAATGAA
Organism: Sequoia sempervirens; assembly: GCA_007258455.2. Classification (NCBI taxonomy): domain Eukaryota; kingdom Viridiplantae; phylum Streptophyta; class Pinopsida; order Cupressales; family Cupressaceae; genus Sequoia; species Sequoia sempervirens. Next base: position 25,759 of record VDFB02363609.1, read on the forward strand.
GAGAATTTAAACCCAAAGCCAGAACCAACACGAATATAAATTAAAAAAAATAGATAAGAGTAGTTCAAAGAAATAATTACATAAGAAAGTAAATCACACATCCCCCATAGGACCACATAGGCTTAGTTGCTACAAGGAAGATAAATGAAGATACTAAAAATTGAGTTGAGAAGAAAATGAATCTACTTCTCTTTCAATGAATCTTGGGAGTTAAGCCACAAATATTAAGTTAAATATGAGGTGCTATTAGGAGAAGATAGATGAAAATAGAGGCTCAATAAATTGCAAGGGAGAAAAAGGAATCCACATTGGATGCTTTAGGTAAATATTCTTTAGTCAATATTTCAATGTTTTTTATTGAGCTCTCACTTCAAGAATTTTTTTATTGTAATGAAGTTATTAATAGTTCAACACTGCAAGAATTTAAAGCCACCCATGTCAACAAGGAATACATAAACCCTTTGTATGAAGACAAAAAAAATCGTATCCAAGAAGCATAAGTAGTAAATAACATCACTCTTGGAAGACAATATTTAAATCCATTATATGAATAAAAAATTATAATAGCTTAGCATGTGTCAACGGGATTTGATAAAAAGTCAATAATAAATTGACAATGCTTGTTCAAGATGAAGTAATTGGGGAAAATATTTTGATGAATTTTAGTGGTATCCAAAGTATGCCTTTTGAAGTTTCAAATCATGGAAAGAGTAAGCTATGACCATATGAAATTTATTCACACCATAATGGTAATGCTACTTCAAATCCTTTGGAAATTTGTAAATCAACAAAATGTAAACACTTTAATAATATTCTTCATTTGAAGAATAATTCTAAAAAAATATTTATTGTGCTAATTTTAGACCATATCATCTCAAAAATATTTTATTATGAGGATTATTCTAATAATTATGAAAATATGAAGGGGACTAAATGGAAAGTGAATCCTTTCGCTCCACCTCAAGACTGATCATGCATGATAGCATGAAATTTTGGAATTCAATGCCTTCACAAAACTCATAATGGAAAAGATTTCATACTCTACACTATCACCTTGGATGCTAGTATTGACCACCAGGAGATTATTTTATTTCCCCAAGATCATAGGTAAACAATAGTAGAGGGGAATATCATCGTATGATATTAATAAAATTGGATCAGACCTACCGAATGAAGAGTGAAAAGTCATTATGATAAATTAAATTAAATTTTAGATTAATTAGAAGGGAATATAATGTGACTGTTGATATGAAAATTTGTAAAACAACATTAAAAGCATGGTTCATTGTGCATAGGGTTGATTTGGAAAAGCATTTGTATTGAAATATTCTATGTAGAGAAGTATCTGTAGAGTTAAAATTGGAAGATAATTTGAAGGAGTTATTTGATAGCCAATATCTTAATGTGAGGGAAGCAATAGTACAATCTCCCATGAAAAGGAATCAAAGATTGATGATTTATAGTTGTCCTTTAGTGATTAACTCAAGTGGAGAAAAAAAAAATTAGAATTACATTACATGAGGTATGCAAATCATTCTCACACAAGGAGAGATATCTCACTAAGTATAGAAGGTCATGTGGCATCTATGAGTAATTATCCTTCCATATATAGAAACATTTCCAAGACCTTCCTATGTGGAGATGTCAAAGTTCGTAGTAAAAAGTAAGATAAGAAATGTGATATTATAAATGTTGCATAATGACCTAAGGAGCTACATAAATGAGAAAAGTAATTTTTGGTAACAAAAGAGAAGCAAGTCCTAACTGAGTTGGATGGCACAAAAATTCTTATTGAATATCTCACTCTAGATTTTAAAAGGACATACAAGATAGTGTTAGGATTAAGGTTTCATCCACCTTGTAAATCCTATGTCATGGTTCCAACATCCTTGGAAAGTGTCCCTAATAACTTAGGGTGTATCGGGAAAATATTTTGTAATTGTTTGTAATATATTCGTAAGGGGGGTTCTCTAGTAGCAATAAAGGTGAGTTATGGACAAATATTTAATATTGTTTTCCTCACATATGGATGCCTAAAATAGGATAATAAAAGATAAGGAAACAAACAAATGAGTGACCATTGGGATTCTCCAAGTGGGAGCTTGGAATAAGGCAACATGTTTTTCTTGGTATTCCATCATTTATTACATTTAATGTAATGTTTATCTCTTATGTTTGGGTGCCCAACTTGGAGGGAGATTATTGGAACCAAAACCGGTGTCCTTTTATATTCCAAGGAGGTATTCCAAGGGTTAGGAAATTTTGGAATGAAGGGTCATCTTTGGGAGCCTTGTTTTGGTCTTAAGACCTCTTCACACATCTATAAATTTAGCCTCTTGGATGTAGAATTATGATCCGTAGTTGGATGTAGAGTTCCATTGCAAGTACAAGGACAAGTTGAGGTATAAGGAGGTTGTTCACAAGTTCATAAGTGTTTCCATGGTGTAGGAAAAGAGGATATTGTAAGTGATTTTATTGTAATCTCACTTGTTTGAAGATAATGCATACTTGGCCTCTCTTCTTGGTGGAGTTTTTTCCTACAAGGGTTCCTCCACGTAAATCATGTGTTATGTGATGCTTTTGTGTTTCTAATTTATGCCTCATTTATACTATATTATGGTGATGTTATTCTTTATATATTTTTGTTATAAGTTCACATAAGGTGGTGCTTTGGCTAATTTTTAGCATCATAAAGAAGATGGATCTAATCATGGTATTTCCATATTAAGGAAACTTAATTTTCAGATTTGCATATAAGTTTCATATTTTCATGTTGATATAATCTAAGCCTGTATCTCATCCATTGAATTAATTTTTTGATAGAGATTGAATTTATCAATAATTGTTAATATAACCCATTTATTTCTCATCAAATAGATGAAGTGAATGTTGTTGGGAATAATCATTCAATCACTCTTGTAGATTTTTAAGTAGTGAAGAATACTTTAGAAAGGATGAAATCATAATATTTACACTTGATTAAAGATAGATACATGACCATTATAATTGTAAAAATGGCCATAAAGGCATTTAAGGAAAAAAGGAAAAGGTGGATGAACTTGCCTCTAAAATTAAATCAACCAAGGACACTTAATAGAAAGAACCAAAGGGAAATTTTGGAGGTAGAATGATATCTTGTTGCTACAAAAAAAATTAGGAAGCAAGAGAATGAAGCAATGCATAAGAAAATTAAAAAGGTAATCAAAGAGATTGATAGGATCCAAGAGAATCTTATTTATGCATAATTAAGGCAATAGGAAAAGGAATTAAAGGCCAACAAACATAATAGTCTAAACAAAGCTACATGAATATGGACCAACATGAAGGATTTTTTACACAAAAAAAGTAGAAATAATTTTCAATATTTTCTAGTTTCCATTGGGTTGTTTCTTGAGTTTGTGATAATATCATAATAACAAAACAACAATTGACTACATCATAATATGTTCTAATGATAGGGAATTGCAAATTCCGTAAATTAGAATGGTAAAGAGAAGTTCCAAGCTCATGACTTTCAAATAAAATACATGAAGGGGAAAATCATGCAACTAGTTGATGCATTTTCTATTACTTATGTCCCTTGTTTTGTTTATGTCGACTTTGGTGATTGAAAGAATTCTACCATGATGGAATACACAAAAAATGCATATGTTGCTAATATCTTAGATGAAAATGTGCATGATAAAATGAATGTGCTGGCAAGTGGTTTCATTTTGTATAAGAAAAAAATATCTCCATTATGTGGGTCTAACATGAAGTAAAAGATCTTGAAAATAGTGCATGATACACCCATGGTGAGATATTATAGACTTTACAATATTTTTAATTATGTGAGGGAGATTATCATGTAGTCTTTGGGAAATAGGATCTCGAGCACAATAGGGGGAAAATCACCTACTATTAGAATGAGAGAACATGTATTTATAGTATGTTGTAGCCTATATTTATTCCTCATCAAAAAATTTGGAATGCATGTTTAGGGAACCCATCATGAGTTTGCCCAAATAACATGATTAATTTTACATGTATGTTGCTATGGATGATATAAAAAAATATGCATGTTCCTTTACCTTTCATCTTGAATTCAACATGAATCATGAGGTAGAATTATTTTTTCAAGGATGGATTGGGCTACCTAGGTTTCTTGGGAATATGACTAGTGATAGATACAACAAAATTAAGTTTCCCATTGGTAGGGATTATCTGAGTTGATAGGTGCCATACTCATCCTCAACACAAGTTATAAGCTACTTATAATGGGCCTAAAAAAAAGGGTGAATTAGAGAGTGTCGTGAAAATTTACAGTGCAAATATAAGTAGATAAAAATCAATAAAAAATACACAGGTTTATGTGGAAAATTGGTGAAATTATACCAGGAAAAAAACATAGGAAAAATAATTTCATATTTTATTTCTCAAGAAAAAATTACAGTTACAACAATCTTCAAAAGTGTATAGAAAACATGAATTCACATAGCATAAGAAATCCAAGTTGCAAAGTCCTTTTTGAAGAAATATATTCAAAAATAGGAAGTGTGATTCATGCAACTACATGTCAAACATATGCCAAAATTACTAAAAAATAATAGTAAGTCCTAAAAAAAATTGGCTTCATTGAAAATTCCTTTGGCATCGCAATGGGGTTATGAAAGCCCCTCTCTCACCCTTCATTACTTCAACCTTCAGTTGAATAAAATACCTTCAACTACACAAGGTGCATTCTTGAGTAGACTACCATGGTACTTGATATTAACTATTCATCACTACTATAATAACATAAAAATTGACTTCATAGTCCAATAGAGGGTAGCAAGAGCCTTGGAAAAGCATGTTTTTGATCATAAATTCACATGGATTAAATGACTGCACTTAGGAGAGTATTATTTCCAAGGCTCAAACATCTAACCCTTGGAATGATTTCATGCATGGAAATGTGTGTTTATGATGCACCATCTTGTATTCATTTAGTGCACATATTATTGAGTGTTGATCATAAGAGAAATAGATTCTATCATCATCACAAGGGTGGAAAGTATGGGAGGTGTTGTATGTTGGTAAAACAAGGACAAAAACTGAGAGGGGGGGATGAATTAGTTG
>VDFB02363611.1:0-20651 GCA_007258455.2 Sequoia sempervirens
GCCAACTCATAAGCATCGGGCAAGATATCTCCCCCCATGGAAGTTATCATAACAACGATGTCCAGATTGATAGCCTTCAGATAGAACATGAACACCATCGCAGCTAGGGGGCGAGAAGTCAAAAGAATCCTCCACCAAGTTTTATCGAACCTGGTGTTGAAGTCATTCATGGCTTCTCTTAGAGCCCTTTTGATGGTAATTAATTGATGCAGCAAGTGAGGAATGGTCTCCTTTTTTAGAGAATCATTCAAACAGGTGTTGTCCGAGCTGGTCCCATGAGATGATAGAACCTGAGACCAAAGATCAATACCAATTTTAGGCCTTTCCTTTAAAGGAAGCGACTAACAACCTTAGAGTGACATTTTCCTCCGCTATATTATGCACCCTACATACCTCCACTATATCCTGAAGGTGTTCAGAAGGGGGGTTTTAAATTCTTCTCCGAAAAACTTTGGAATAGCCTTGAGGGTATTAACAGGTATGGAAGGCCATACATCTGGGGGTGTGGGAGGTTGTAGTAGTCTACCATTGTCCCATGTTACAAAATTTCTAGGAGCAGGAGGAGGTACTTGAGCCATGAGGAAAAGATTCCTATGAATCAGATATACAGACAATATTATCTAAAAATTTAAGCCTCCGGATGGAGTAGATAAGGCTCTAGATAATGGGCTCTAACTTCTCGCCCTATTACTCCTTACAGGTGATACATAATCTGTAGTTCTTCTCCTTCTAAGATTTGAGGTAGCAAACTGAGAGTACTAGAAGTGACCTCTCGAGGATGCTCTTGTTTGGACTCTGGGCATGAAACTTCTAGTTTCCTTCCTTAGCCTGATTTAAGGGATATTTTTGACTTCTAATCAGGCATTTGGAAAACTTTGGTCCCATCGGGCATGCTAGAAAAAGAACTGTTGATCATCAAAACTTGTGCCTCTTCGATAGTCTTATGAGAAATTCAATGAGCGGGGGACAAATTGCGTCTCACTGAATACCTCCAGGTTTTTTTATAGAAAGTCATTTCTTCTTTCAGGGTTTTGAGATAAGGGAGAAAGGAAATGTGAATATAAAACATAAAAGGCAACGCGCCAAAGCTTTTACCACATTTCGAACCCAAGTTATTCCTATGATTGATATAAAGGACACAAAATGCCACAACCCCTCATTATTGGAAAGAGAATGAACAATAAAGACTAACTTTAAGCACAGTGCAGACTTTTAGATCTTTCCACAGGAAGTGTTCATTGAGGTCTGATCAAACATAAAGATTCCTTAGAGTAAAAGAACAATATTTCAAAAATTACAAGAACTCTGTCTCCTAATATAGCATAGCACAACAGAATAATGATTTTTAGAAAAATAGAAAAAGTCTAATGACATAGTCCGATTATTCTAAACTGCTATTGCATCACACAAGCATAAAGCATAGAAATCCGCTATTTAAACTACAAGGATATAGCTTGCAGGATGCGATGTTTCATTCAAAATAACAGTATAAAGAAAGAAAGCTTGAAAAAGGCCATACATGCACAGTCTTAATAAATTCCCTCAATAGTTCGTACTTTAATTAAAACTGAACTTTGAAATAGAGGTCGGATGTCAACTCAATAATAGTTTAAACCTTAATAGATATAATTTTCTAGAATAAAGTAGTTCTATAACTTGCTTCTGAAAAAATAGTTCTTAAAACTTTAAGAAAAACTAAAAAGAAACACTTCTTTTAACAAAGAAAACAATTCCTCCTAGAAAAATCCTTTTTTTCTCTTGTTGTTGCCCCCCTTTTATAGCTGCTAAAGAAAGAAAACACCGCCTCAGCTTAGAAGTAATTGCTGCTAGATGTTGATACCTGATAGCTCATGATTTGATTTGTAACCCCTTGGTCAGGTCATGAAAGATATTTGCATTAACTCTTCAGCTATTGCATTAATGTCTTTCAGGTATTTTAAAGAAAGAGGCCTATACCCTATCAAATCTTAAAAACAATAGTTCAATGAATGAATCCTGCTGACTAATTACATCATCTCGAAGCATCGAATGGAAGCTTCCCTCCCAAGAAACAAGCAAAGAGAAAACAACAAGTTCTATCAGTCTTTAAAAGATATTACTTTAAAAGACATAGTCCTCCTTTGATAGAGAGACGACACATCATGTGGTCAGAAACTTATGCTTTCCAAAGAATGTTTTTGCAGCAAATTTCCTTCATCCTGATACGTGTCTTGGGTGCTCCTCCAAAAAATAAAAACGATAAGGGAAAGCCATGCAGCTACCCCGTGCCACATTGCCTACCTTCCCGACTGGCCTTACATTATCCCAAACACTTCTGCAATCAAAAAAAGGAAACTGGAAACTGGAAGACTAGGGCAATGATAAGAAAAACCACTTCACAGTTCTTTTGGGTGATTTATTATAGCCAAACATATTATGTTGTGAAGGAGGTTTAAAGTTCCATCCCCTAGGGTTTAAGATGATGGAAGAATAGATAGCTAGCATTTGATTATTGAAATTTCTTGAACTAGGTGGTAAATGATAGTTGGTTAGGAGCATAGGTTGGGACACTGAGGGTAGATGCAAAAAAATCATGTTTTGGTAAGAGTGTGGCAAGGGTTGTGAGGTTAATGGTATGATAGGAGAGGAAGTGACAATAGTGGTAAGAGAGGATCAAGATAGATAAATGAAGGGTTGAAAGGGTGACACATAGGGATCGTCAGAGGGAAAGTGGTTACCTAAAGGAACATTATCATAGTTAAAAGGAGGAATGGAGTGAGAGACATGAATGGTAGGAATGTGGGTTGGATACGGAGTAGGGATGAAAATTTAGATGAAGGAATATTGAGTGGTAGGAAAAAGAATAGAAGTTGGCTAGAAGAGAGGGATGAATGTAGGAGAACTAGACTATAAAGAGAGAAGAGTGTGGACAATTTATCCTATCCCTTGTAATATCCCTAGCCAGGCTCAAGATGGGTGATGGTGATATTTGTTAAGGAGTAGGTGACATTGTCAAGTAGGCTAATTTGGAGGAGAGAAAAGTGGTGATCAATTTTGTCGACTAGCAAACTTATAATCATTTAATAGGGATTCATTATCAAAGTGGTCCTCATTGTGAGACATGCAGAGTGGGACAACATGTGGGTGGATGACAATGGAGGAAGGGAGGAAGGGTAATGAAGGAAAATACATGGACACGTTTAGGTGAGGATTCCTATAATAGATAATGTATGAGGAAGGGATAGTCAAAGAAGGAAGGACAATAATTTCTATCAAAGAACATCAAAATGATACATCCTCATATACTATGGGAAATTTGAGTAGAAAAATGTAGAGTTTCTATTTATAGGTGAAAATAAAAGACAAACAATAGTGTAGTAAATGGGCACTAAACTAATTGTGATAAAGTCTATATGTTGTGACTATGTTTATGTTTACTCAAAAATAAAGTTTTGTTGAACGATATAAAATTTAAAAGTAAAAGTAGAATTAACTTGACATTAATGAATGAGTTTGTTGTTTAGAGAAAAAAATTCTTTTGAAGATGAAGAAAGGAATAAATAACTAAGGTTAAGATTTATATCAAGTTCACCACAAATATAGATAGAAAATAGATAGTCTACATAATTTAAGCATAGGAAAGCCTTTTCAATTATCTATCTTAAGATTCAACTACAAATCTATCATAAATAGGTTTACTTAAGTTAACCCAAACACTCAAAATTTTCTATGAACTAAATAACAAAATTCTTTTTCTTTTTAGTTAGATTTCTTAACATGTCTTACTTAAGTTAAATTCTCAATCTAAATGGGATTTGATTGGGAAATGATAACAAACTAAGAAATTGGTTGATTACTAGCAATTCAATTTATGAACAACAAGATTGTTCAAAGACAATTAAAGATAATAAGAATGAAAGATGGAAATTAGATAAACTAATTGATGGAAAATAATAAAAGGACCTATTGAAAAAATTGAGGTTGCTAATAAAAAGAACAAAGTTAAATTTTAATATAAGAATATTGGCACACCTGTAGAGTGCAACCATACTTTTATTACATGTGATTTAAAAAAAAAAACTAAGATAGATACTTTTATTACATGTGATACATTTGATCCATGACGAGCCTCCCAATCAATCCAAAAATTGGTTTACTTGGTCTAATTGTAGAATTGGAGAGGACATGAAGATGAGCAGGTTGGATAGATTTTATATTTCCCCTGGCTTACCTTTGGCTCAAGATTCAGAAGGCCTTTATGTTCAAGTGGATTTTTTTGCCTCTTTCTGATCATTATTCTATTATTTACAGCATATACTCATCGCAAACTTCAAACAAAAACTCTCTTCCTTTCAAATTAAATGTTTCACATCTAAAGAATCTTGCTTGTCTTGTTGCTCTTGTGGGGATTTGGAACTCTTTCTCTAAACCTGATGAAGGGGAGTCATGGATTGATTAGTGGTGCACGACCATTACTCAATGTACTAACTTTTTAAGATCCTTTGGCAAGAAGATGGCTGGGCAATGTAAACGTAAGGAAAAATCCCTTCAAGGAAAACTTGCCCAAGCTAGAAAACACCTTAATGATGATCCTAGCAATATTATAATTCAAACTTCTATTGTTGCTGCAGAAGCTCAACTGTGCAAACTTGACAATTACAAAGGGCAAGGGGCCAAAATTCGATCTAGACTGCACTGGATAAAAGAAGGCAATAAAGGCACTAAATATTTCTTTAATTATCTCAACTACAAGCATAAAAAGGAAAAAAAAATGTGTGATAAGGGATGAATCCAATGCTCTTCAGTCCAGTCCTTCTGCTATATGTAATATATCTTCAAATGATTTTATGAAAATCTATTCAAAGATGATCAATGGCAGGGTATTCAACAAACCCTTGAGGATATGGTTAAAACTTATATTCCTACCAAAATAGACTCTGATTATAGTCAATATCTGGATAGAATCTTAACAATAGAAGAGTTGGAGAAGGCCCTCTTTTCTATGGCCCCTTACAAAAGTCCCAGTAGTGATGGCCTTCCTATGAAATTTTACCAAGCTATGTGGCAACACATTAAGGATGATTTGTATTTTTTATATCTAGAAGCTTTTAAAAATGGATCATTGGGTCCTATTATTAAAGGCGACATAATTAAACTCCTTCCTAAAGGGAAAAGAGAAGACTTTGTTTCTGGTTGGTTTCCTATCACTCTTCTTAACACTTCATACAAGATTATAGCAAAATCCTTGGCCATAAGGATCAAACCAGTGGTGCAAAGAATTGTTCGAGTTGAGCAAATTGGATTTATCGCTGGCAGATTCATTCTTGATAACCTTATGTTAGCATGGGAGACTTGTGCATGGACTAAACAATTTGCTCAAAATGCTCTTTTGATTAAACTTGATTTCAACAAAGCTTATGATAGAATCCGCTGGAGCTTTATGCTTAAAATGCTTGATTGGTTGGGTTTTGGATCCAAACTTTGAGCTCATGTTCAAATGTTGTTTAGAGATGCTAATGCTCAGATTATCATCAATAATGTGATGACAATTCCTTTCCCTTTACAAAGATCTATTTGGAAAGGTTGTCTATTGGCTCCTTATCTTTACGTCCTTATGGCTGATGCTTTGGGTTATTTACTTCAAGGTGCTCATGATATGAGGTTGATCATAGGAATATCTATTTATGATAACTTTACGGTTATTAATCCTCATTATGTTGATGACAGCCTATTATTTCTCCAAAATTATGAACAAAATATCTCCAACACTATGGAAATTATTGATCTTTACTGCGTTGTTTCAGGGTCTAAACTTGCACATGATAAAACCAAAATTTTGATGACTCAATCTGGTTCTTCTCCCCATTGGATTCCCCGCGAATGGAAACAAATTAAGCATAGGGAAATAATGAGATATCTTGGTATACCTTTGGTATTGGAGTTTCTCTTTCTGACATGTGGAATTGGTACCTCAATAAAGTCAAGAATAAGTTGTTCAGCTTGGGAAATAAATTTCTCTCTTTGGCTAGGAAAATACAAGTTGCCAATAAAATATTTCTTGCTACACATGTTTATTACTCTTCATGCTGGATGCCATAAAAAAAGGGGTATGATGATTTAATCAAAATTATCCATCAATTTTTGTGGGCCAAATGGGATGGCAATAAAGGATTTATTTACACATCATGGGTTCATTGTATTCAACCTAAATGCAAAGACCGTGGCTTGGGCCTGTTAGACCCAAGAACTCAAGGATTTTGCTTGGCTACCAAATGGATTATCTGGGTTGCCCATGGGAATGAACAGTGGAAGATTATGATACAAAATCATATTCACCTTGTTGTTGTTAAAGGAAAATGGAAGCATGTGGGTTGGCTTGAAAAAATCCTTCATGCACCTTTTTTCTCTATAAAAGCTTCCCCTGCCCTCCAATCTATTTGGAGAGCTTGGAAACACACTTGTCATCTTCTAAAATGGAGAGGTAACTCACTTCAACATGGCTTCAACTTCTCTACATCCTCCATTTGGTGGAATAAGCATATCCTCTATCAGGATCAGCCTCTTGCTTTAAGTTTTCCAAAGAATTCCTATTCTTTGTTCAAAAAATGGGTTCATAATTTTGGAGATCTTTGGGATTTTCATACTATGAGTTGGTTGGCATGGCACTCTGTCAAAGCCTGATTTAATCTTAGCAATAAATACAAGGTGTTTCTAATTTTTGTTCAGTCTTTGGTTCCGATTGATCTAACCATGAAAATATGCACTCCTATCCATTGTAAGTTTTACAAAGATTGGTTATGGATGTCCACATATCCTTTTCTTTTCTTTCCTTTGAAAAAGGCCTACTTGTAGTTGCTTCCAAATTTTTTCTTAAGATCTTGATTGAATTCCAAGTGGAATTGTAGGTTCAATGAAAATTTTTGGGCTAAATTATCTGCTTAGATTTGGAAATCTAAGGCTAATACAGATGCTCAATTAATTGTTTGGAAGGTTTTACATTGCAAACTGCCCATTGAGTACAGGCTGAAATGTATGCTGGTCCAACTAGTTAATTGTCCCTTCTGTCGAAGGAAAGAAAATATAAGGCATATTTTTTTGACATGCCAATCTGTTAAAAGGCAACGGAATATGGATTTTAATGACTTACCAGCTATCTTTGGGCATCAGTTAAATTGGAAAGAAGCTCTTCTTGGGGTTGGGTTGCATCATAATATCATTGTTGATGGAGTTAGACATGTCATTTTATCTTATATATGGCGAAATAGGTGTAAAGCTATCTTTAATAACTACATAGATCACTAGGGAGCTGCACTTCGTGGGCTTTATTCATACATTTTTTATTGTTTGATTACTCTTTTTTCTCATCTGCAGGCTGAGGTTGAGAAGAACTTAAGGATTGACTTTCAAATACAACATATCAAACTTCAAATTAACCAACTGCTCTGTAAATGAAAGATTAGGATAGCGCAAGGTCTAAACTCCTATTTTCAAGACTGATTCTCTTCGTTGTTGCCATGTTCTCAAACTGTTGTACATGTTATTGATGGCATATTATTGATGACAGTCTATTTTAGGACTATTGTAACTGTTGCTACCACTCTTAGGTTTGTACTTGTTATTGTTGTAGCCTTTTTTGGGGCACCTTGGTGTCTTTTTCATGTTTCAGGTGTATTTTTTAATGCTATAGCTAACTTTGCTACTATTTTCATGTGGTTGTAAGTTTCTTTTGCAGTTTTTCACTGCACTCTCTTTGTAATTTGCATTTTTATCAAAAAAAAAAACAACAAAGAAAAGAGTGCTACAATTTTGAAGAAATGAAGAATAAAATAAGAATGTAGAATTCCTATATGGTTACAAAACAATTCCTGACCATTTTCTGTGCTTCCACTTTTTGCATACATTTCTACTAGAGCAGTTGCAACTACATCAAACAAAATTTCTCTATCCTTAATGCTTTGATGGATGTCCATACCCTGTTCCAATGCTCCTATTTTGGCACAGGCTAGGAGGATGCTGGCAAAGGTTGCAAAGTCTATCTTTACACCTGCCAAATACATTTGCTTGAAAGTTCCTAAAGCCTTTTTAAAAAGTGGATTTTGCGAATAATCTATAATCAAGGCACTCCACGAGAACATGTTTCTTCGAGGAATTATGTTAAACAATTCATGTGCCTTGTCTATGCTTCCACATTCGACATATCCTACAATCATGACATTCCATTAAACAACTTTTTTTTAGGCATTTTTTCAAATAGTTACCATCCTTGTTTATGCTTCCACATTTTGCATACATAACTACTAGGGTAGTTGCAACTACAACATCTGACAAAATTCCTCTGTCCATCATTTGATGGATGTCCATACCTTGTTCGAAAGCTCCAATTTTTGGACAGGCATGGAGGCTGCTGGCAAAGGTTGTGTAGTCCAGCTTTACAACTACCAATTGCATTTGCTTGAAAGTTCCTGCCTCATTTTTTGTATATCCTGGAATCATGGCATTCCATGAGATGACATTTCTTTGAGGCATCCGATCGAACAGTTCACATCCCTTGTCTATGCTTCTATATTTTTCATACATATCTATCAAAGCATTTCAGCATGCCCTTTGTTCGCTACATTAAGTCTTATATGATCAAACTCTTTACGAGTTCACCAAACTTTTGTTGCGCAGGCATGATTTTGAGTTTGGTTTGAATTATAAGCGTGAAATGGGCAGTTAGCTACTGGTTGCAACAGTTAATGAGAGTGCAAAGGGGAGTGCAAAGGGAAATCGATGGAATGGGCCCCACACCAGCCACCTAAGCAGTCAACGCTTAGAGTGTGCTGGTTAAGCCTGACTGTCAAACACAGATGCCATTTCTACTCTTGTAAAACAAATTTTCTCTTTTATATGTGAGATAATGTATTCTACTTATGGTAATTTACTTACCATCCACGAACGTTCTTGGGTTCCCTATTGGATTTGAGCATGGAATCCAACTCAGAGCGCATAAGCCATTTTGGGTGAGTGCCTGCATATTTGCTGAAAATGGCTTCAAACTTGTGAGAATCAAATCTGCCTTCTTTGTCATACACACCTGAGTCGCTTCCATGCTTTGCTCTCTTAATATTATTTACATATATGGGGAATAGTAGTGATGGTATTCGTCCCTGTAATATGTATCCAAATCAATTTCTAAGGACATGGGTGAAATTTCATGTGGTAAAGTATTGGAATGGACAAAAATTCTACTTATAGGAAGGGTTGAGTAGCTCAACACTAAATTGATCAGCACTCCTGCTGCCAAGGTTTTCATGATCCCAAATCCTATCGCACAGAAACCTGGGGATTGAATCACCACCTTATTAATAACTCTAATTAAAAATTAATATTATTGAGTGTAGCAGTTGGTTATAGTTTAGAGAACTACAAACAAGTTGTCAGTAGTTTGAACTCTTCATATATGATTTGATTGTTGTTACAATTGAAACATCACATTATTCAGAAAAATTGTTGATATATATGAATGAGAATGTGAATGTGTTGTGTAGGAGAAATGAAGTTGAGATGCAGACAAAGATGAATAAACTAAAAAGCCAGTTAAAATAATCTTAAAGTTAATAAAAGTTTCAAAAAGAATCCAAATCATCTTTTTATGTTGTGCAATTCTTTTCTATTTATAAGGTAACAATAATAACTAATAAACTTCAAAGATAATTTGATCGGCCTCTTTATTCCATGGATCATGTTTTAGCTTAATCCTTCTACTACTTGTATTGAAATCTAGTGTTGCAACAACCCGTCTCTTATTTAAAATTTCTTACCGAGATCAATGGTAAAAATAATTATTAAAACATAAGTTAATTTTCTTAGAAAAGATTATTATGATTTAAAAATGTAATAAATTTATATCAATTAATAATTATTATAATAAAATGTTGTAAGATTAATATTTATTGTAAATTGTTGAAGGGCACTTGATATAACAACATAGAACTTGTTGTAGTAATTACATTGATGAATTCAAATCTTCCACAATAAAAAGTATATATATAGTAAATAGTGAAATAAATTGTGTTCAAATGACAAGGTCAAGATAAAAACTAAAGTTTAAATCTCCAAATGCATCTCAACTCAAGTGCACATGTTTGAGCAGTGTAAATGATACCCATGTAACCATACCTACATTTCAATATGTTGTAAGCATGGTTCCACTGTGATGCGTCCCCCCAAAAAAGTAGACGAACCCAAGACGAGGATGTTTTCGAGACACAGGGATGCCTAGGAAACGTCCCCCTGCTGTTCCCCATTTCGTTGTCGTCCCCTGAACATTTCCTTTAGAGGAGACTTCCAAGCGTCTCCGAGTCTTCTGGATGTCTCCAAGTCTCTGACGTCCCCCATAAAAAATGTATTAAAAAAATGATTCTTTTTTTAAATTTAAAAAACAAAGAAAGTTAAATTTAAAATTTTAATATTATTTTGTTACCCTAATGAGTCAACTTAAGTCAAAGTCTACTATAGTCTATCATAGAAAATTTTCACTTTGTTTTACTTTTCATTTTCTTTCCGTGCGTGCATATAGTTTGAGACTTGAATGACTCAGAGACAATGGATTTGTGAGAGCTAGAGGGTACTACTGGGCTTTCACATTTTCACATTTTCTGATTTCATAACTATTGGGTAGAATACTAAACATGTCTGCAAAATGTGGAAGCACAAGCAAGACATGTGAACTGTTTGGTTGAATGCATGTTGTATTCAGTCAAACAATTCACATGCCTTGCCCATGCTTCCACATTTTGCAGACATGTTCTACTAGAGGCAGAGCATTTTACATTTTACATTTTTCAATCTTGTGCATATCCTACAATATTGCAATATTCAATATTGTGCATATCCTACAAGCAACAATAATCAATATTCACTAGTTCAATGAAATCATTGCAATGTGTTTAAACTCTAAACTTTACTTATTCTTTAGACTTTAGTTATACATCTTTTTATAACTAATTTTTCAAGTACTATATGTATTTTAGCACACCGCTCCCCCGCCGTTGTCCCCCTGCCACCCCCAAACTTAGACCCCCTGTCCCCACGCCCCCAAGATGCGTCCCCCGTCCCCGTCCCCGAAACTTTGTGTAACACTGGTTGTAAGTAATCAAAAAGTTGTTCATATGACAAGGTCACAAAGTTTTCAAAATGGAAATCTAAAAATTCAAATCTCCCAAATAATGTCTCAATATCAGTTTTTGAACATATTAAAGATTTATGAGTTGAACCTTTATGTCTCCCAAGGATAAACAATCCGTCCTTATTACGGTCGAAGAATGCCACATGCTTTTGAAGTGGAGTCATGCTATCGTGATGATCGACATAACCCAATCGAACTTCTGTCAATTGAAATTCAAACACAGGCAGAGATGAATCATGGTTTACTGTGGATCCAACAAAACATTAAACAGCCATACTAAAACGAATTTCTTCCAATCGAAAAAACAGAAATGAAAGACTTCAGCAAATTTTGCAAAATTGAAAGATGCCGCAAGGGTTTTCCCGATTGCATACCCAACTTTGGCAGTTGAGAGTCCATTGATGATGCCACGGTTCAGTAGTAAGTTCAACTGTCTAGATTATGCACTTAAAGAAATTTGTAATAACCACAGGGATTTGTACAAATTGGTGAGCCAAATGATCTTTTGCAGGATTAGGGCTCGCAATAGCCGAAAAAATGGATTGAATTGAGCGAAATGATGGACTTTGTGGGCTTTAGTAGGGAATATATAATATTCAATTTCTTTTCCAGTACTAGAAACAAAGAAAAAATGACGAGAAGATCACGCATTTGCTCAATAATGTACACGCCACGCATTTATTCTTTAGAGACTTCTATTTTTATGCATAAAAACTTGAAGAATACTGCAAGTTAAAGAGAATCCTGAATCTTTGGCAACAAATTATGACATGGCGCCAGGCGAAAAATGATATTTTAAACAAAGAACACCTATTTTGTGCATTTACATCCATATTGTTTTAGAAAATCCCATTGACAGTCCAAACATTCAGTTAAAAATGTCTTTCCCATAAACGCATGTAATGTAGAGGAGAACAGGGCAGCGGACATGAAGCGTTTATTTAACTTGTGTTAGTGACTAAGGTGACATGGGACACAGATGTTGGCAGGACAAGGCGCGTGGTTTCAGTCAGGTACAAACAACTGGCATGGCAGGAAGAGAAACCTTGCTTTAATTGTACCCAAGCCAATTTGCATTTAGTTTTGGGCCCATTTCGATTCCCTGGCCCAATTGTGTAGTGTTAAATTGAATGTGTGAAAGTATAAAGTTAGTTTTTAAAAAAGTAAATGGTATAGGATCACATTCCAAAGTTGATTTAGTGGAGTTGGAAGTCACAAAATATGAATGTGGCTAAGTTAACATAAAGGAGGGGTAAAAATGTTATTAAAACAAGAAGTACAAAGCAAGGGCATTACATAGCCCTATCAAGCTCCACCAAATGATCTAACTGTTGAGACAAATCCGGGGGTAACTGACCCCGGTCCAACAAATTCCAATCATGAATATGATCAAAAGCCCATTTAGCCAAACAATCAACGACGACATTCTATTCTCTAAAAATATGAGTGAAAGTAACAAACTCCAAAGAAGCACTAAGATTAAGAATCTGATCAACAATCAAAGCCAAATGCCAGCTAACATCCTCTAAATGTTGCCTATTCAAAAAGTTCACCACAACTTGGGAATCATTCACATATGATCCTTCGCCATCACAATTGACTTCCACACTCCAGAGCCGATAGAATGGCTTGAGCCTTCATTAAATTATTAGTATGAAGACCCTTATAAACAGAGAAAACAAACTAAACATCTCCACTCACCTGCTTAGCTAGAAAGGTTGTAGAAGACCATCGAGGATTTGTGCACCCATTTCTTTACTCTGGCTTGATGGGAAGGCTTTGTAATGTTTGATATAAACTTTCTTTATATTTAATATGATGGGAGCTACCCCTGGTAGCAATTCTAAAAAAAAATCATACAATGTAAAATATTATTCTTATTTTAAATAATTATTTAAAAAAGAGTTTATAATTATTTAAGAAAGGGTTTATAACATTAATACAAAATTGGCTTTTCTGATTTACAAATTGAAATATAAAATTAATCTTTTTAATATTGTTGATATTGATATATTGTTATTATTCTTATTATAAAATTCATAATGTAATATTATATTTAGTCTTGTTAGTATTGTTGATGTGGATATATTATTCTTATTGACATTATCTTTCAATTAGTAATGCATGCACTATTCATTAAAAAAATAATATTGTTAACAATAAATGCTAATATAAATATATTATTGTACATGTTGTCACCATTCTTTTTGTTGACATTGTTCAAGTAACTACTTATAAAAATATATTATTATTTGTATTTTATTTTTTCCATTATTTTTAAGATCATATCAATATAATCTCCTAATAAATGGTGGTATTGTACACACTATAATTTATAGTGTACTAAAATATAAAAATATAATACTTTTTAATCCGTGATCTAATTTTTTGGCTTAGTATCTCTCAAGAATTTTTTTGCTTGATTATGGCAGAGCACAAATGAGGGACTGCCAAAAATGAGTGACTTTATCTCCAATATAACTGCTTTGGATTAATGCAACAGTCCTAATGGGTGAGTTTAGTTGCTTAGCAAGGCTATGAGCCTGTGAGCTCAACGGCCCAACAAAGGTTTGAATCTAGCAGGATGAATGATTCAATAGCCCCGTAGAGGTTTGAATCTAGGAGGATGAATGATTCAAACCTGTAAGCTCAACAATCTAGTGTATGATCAAAGTTTGTGAACTCAATGACTTATTAAGAGTTTGAAGATTGGTAGTTAGAATAACACCTTAAAATTGATTTAATTATCACATTATACCACGAATGATAATTTATAGTAATAATTAGAAGTTAATATCCAAAATCTATTTATCCGTTCTTTTTTTTCAATGTGGAATTGAATTTATCATGTTAGTAGGGGAGAGGAGCCCCTAGCGGAGCACCTTAACTTCAGGGTTCTCAAAATTTTATCTGAAAATTTCAAATCAGTCCCAATTTTGTACAGCAGTTTATTTGGCAACTAATCTGCTTAAAAAATTTAATTTTAGGGTCATATCATAAAATTTGATGCCACATCTGCATGTTTTTTGTTAAGGTATCTAAAAAGGCTAAAACAAAAGTGAGACTGATAGTGGTGCACTAAGTCATGTTTTATTGGTGCACCGATGTGGCATCACATGATTTGTCAGTTTGTGTATTTTATGGATAAAACATGTTTTACAATTCAATATTAAGGTGCTCCACTATGAGGCCATGAGGACTACTTCTATCCCCACTATTGGAGCCCACCTCATTGGCCCCTCTCCCCTATATACAATTAACCCCTATATACAATTAACAACAAACAGATGAAAAATTTTGCAGAGGAAGGCTCTACTGAAACGAGTGGAACTATAATAAATTAATCAATAACTCGTAAAATAACAAATTATTTATGAATAGGGTATGTATCCTGTTGAGAATTCAGCATTTAAAAATATCTTCTTTTTAGCATGGATTTGTGGAGCAATTCTTCTTTTCGTAAATTTCGAATAAGGTGCCGTCATAAACACCTCTGATGGCCTCTTTCTCCAGATATCCTTTGTCGTCCTTGGCTAAATCATATAAGAAATCCCATTCTACCTTGCTTGCAATCCTGGTCAAACACAGATGCCATTTGTACTATTGTAAAACAGAATTTTTCTTTTTATATGTGAGATAATGTATTCTACTTATGGTACTTTACTATGTATTCTACGTATGGTACTTACCATCCAGGAACGTTCTTGGGCTCCCTGTTGGATTTGAGCATGGTATCCAATTCAGAGCGCGTAAGTCTGTCTGGGTGAGTGCCTGCATATTTGCTGAAAATGGCTTCAAACTTGTGAGAATCAAATTTGCCTTCTTTGTCATAAACACCTGAGTCGCTTCCATGCTTTGCTCTCTTAATATTATTTACATATATGGGGAATAGTAGTGATGGTATCCGTCCCTGTAATATGTATCCAGATCAGTTTCTAAGGACATGGGTGAAATTTCATGTGGTAAAGTATTGGACTGGACAAAATTTCTACTTACAGGAAGGGTTGAGTAGCTCAATGCTAAATTGATCAGAACTCCTGCTGCCAAGGATTTCATGACCCCAAATCCTACCGCACGGAAACCTGGGGATTGAATCACCACCTTATTAATAACTCTAATTTAAAATTAATATTATTGAGTGTAGCAGTTGGTAATAGTTTCGAGAACTACAACCAAGTTGTCAATAGTTTGGACACCTTACTCTTCGTATATGATTTGATTGTTGTAACAATTGAAACGTCACATTATGCAGAAAATTCGTTGATATATACCTATGGTTGAGAATGTGAATGTGTTGTGTAGGAGAAATAATTTGATACTAAAAGTTTTATACAGATACAACCAGAACTCTCAAACATTGAAAAATATCCCATAAAATCCCAAATAATTTATTCATTTAAAAACCCAATGAAACAAAATAAATCCAAAAGGTTTTGCCTAAAAACAACCATAAAGACATTTTATCAATTGGTTTGAGTAATTTAACCCATCTACTAAATTTTAAAAAAATATATACCCTGAAGCTAATACATTAAAAAAATCAGAAACAGATTAAAGATTTATGAGTTGAACCTTTATATGTCTCCCAAGGATAAACGATCCCGTCCTTATTACGGTCGAAGAATGCCACATGCTTTTGAAGTGGAGTCATGTTATCGTGATGAGCGATATAACCCAATCGAACTTCTGTCATTTGAAATTCAAACACAGGCAGAGATGAATCAAGGTTTACTGTGGATCCAACAAAACATTAAGCATTCATACTAAAACGAAATTCTTCCAATCGGAAAAACAGAAATGAAAGACTTCGGCAATTTTTGCAAAATTAAAAGATGCCGCAAGGGTTTTCCCGATTGCATACCCGATTTTGGCAGTTGAGAATCCATTGATGATGCCACGGTTCAGTAGTAAGTTCAACCGTCTAGACTATGCTTGTCTGCTTAAAGAAATTTGTAATAACCACAGGGATTTGTACAAATTGGTGAGCCAAATGAACTTTTGGAGGATTGGGGCTCGCAATAGCTAAAATAATGGATTGAATTGAGCGATTGATGGACTTTGTGGGCTTCGGTGGGGAATATATACCATTCAATTTCTTTCCCAGTACCAGAAACAAAGAAAAAATGGCGAGAAAATTACGCATTTGCTCAATAATGTACACGCAACGCATTTATTCTTTAGAGACTTCTCTTTTTATGTATAAAAACTTGAAGAATACTGCAAGTTAAAGATAATCCTGAATCTTGGCAACTAATTGAGAGATGACAAACAATGATATTATAAACAAAAAATACCTATTCTGTGCATTTACAACCAAATTGTTTTAGAAAACCCCATTGACAGTCCAAATATTCAGTTAAAAATGCCTTTCCCATAAACGCATGGAATGTAGGTGAGTACAGGGCGGCGGACACGAAGCGTTTATTTAATTTGTGTTAGTGACTCAGCGGCTCGGGACACAGATGTTGGCAGGACAAGGCGCGTGGGTTCAGTAAGGCACAAACAACTGGCATGGTGGAATAGGAACCTTTCTTTAATAGATAGGGCCTACAATTTTTCGACAAGTGTTACCCAAGCCAATTCGCATTTAGTTTTGGACCATTTCGCTGGAAAGACCTTGTGAAGTGTCGGATTCATTTTATGATTCTTATCATCTTCATTTATTTTTATATAATATCTTTTAGTTTAGTTTATGATATTTGTATTTATATTTATACACTTTGTTTTATTCTTTTTATAAAAGTCATGTGAAAGTATAAAGTTAGATTTTTTAAAAGTAAATGGTATAGTATCGTATTCCAAAGTTAATCTAGTGGAATTGAAGTCACAAAATATAAATGTGGTTAAGTCACAAGTAAAGTAGTTCGCAATGTCAAAAGGAAAATGGTTGTCACAAAATTAGATGATTATGAAAATAAACATTAAGTTACTCATAATTTGTTAGAGCAATTTTAGAAGTAGGAGAGAGCCCTAGTCCTTAAGATTATTCTTGCTACTTGAAAGGTCACAACCACTATCCACAGAGTCCTAACTCTTATTGGCCTCTTTCACTTCATGCACATAATTATGGTCATTTTCGGTTAAAGAAATTGTAAACTAAAGTTGAAGGAATTTACTTTGATCAAACAAGGTCCATCCATATCATTGAGAGAGGGGTGATCCCACAATACTGATTTACAATTTTTGGTCAAATTGGATATTGAATTGATTTTTTTAAACTAAACATCACTTTTGGACACCTATAGCGGCTAAACCGTAGGGAATTTGAAGATAATGCAAACTAGTGATTTGTGACATGTTTCCTGTAGATTTTAAATATATATTATTTTTTAAAAAATTGGAATTAGATTGCACTTGTTTTTCCATCTCCTTCGAAAACTAGTTTTTAACAATAAACACCATTTTTAAAGAGTGACATGTACTTGCTAACACAATTTTTTTTCTATGAAGGATAAAATTCTATTTTTTTCGAATTTAGATTCATAACTACGATATCTAGTGCATGCAATTGGTTTCATAGCATTTCATTGAATGCTTTTTTCTTAATTAAGTTTTTTTTGTATTATGAATAATTTGAAGAGAGAATTACACAGAGGAAACTAGCACACTATTGCTTAGCTAGTATCATTACATTATAGTCCATAATTTTCATGAAACCATTACATAAATAAACTAGTAATAAGATATCATAATCCACCTATAGCAAAATCAAAGCATGCATCTCTCACACTGGAAACACTTTTAGCATATTGTTGAAGCTTGTTTGAGCAAAAAGGATCCCTGTTTCACCATCCAAAACCTGTTGTACTTGTCCATCCATAAGGTGCCCAAATACCCTGTCAAAAAAGGTCCAAGTCCACAAAAATTACCACCTTCTTCAACTTAGGTTGTCGATTCCTCACTACAAAATGATGGACAAGAGCTAGCTACCATTAGTTGGTTTGCTAGTGGACTCCTCATCATCTTGTCTTGTGCTAGGACTTGCGCTTCCAACCACAGATTGAGCATCCCCTTGCTGCTACCTAGCACGCTAAGGGGTCTTGTGTCTACCCTGGGCTTCCATTGTTGCATTAATTTTTTTTTGGAATTCGCTTATTGCTTTCAAGAAGATCTCATGTTCATCACCTTCGAGCTAATAGGCATGTCCACTCCTAATCTCCCTTTTGCGGATCTCAATTTGGGGTAACACCTGCAAAGCAACAGAGATGAAAGTGAGTCTTTTAGATGACTCAGTAAGGTACGTCCTACAACCTTTGAATTTTTCATCATTTCTAGCTTTCCAATTGTGCCACATTATTTTAGTAGAGAGAAAAAACCATAATTTCTTACAATCATTATTAATCCTCTTATCAAACATTAAGACATCTTTCAAAATAAGCTTTCCATCAACATCCCAAATTCTTAAGTTGCTACAATTTTTTTTCCATATTTATTTAGCATAAAAACAATCAAATAAAATATGTTTGATTGATTCAGGAGTTTTGCAAATGCTACAAACATCTATATCATCACAATTGGATTTGTATGGAATTTGTTGAAGAAGTGCCAACCATCTAAAGTAAGCCTTTTTAGGCTCAAGGCCAATATATCAGAGGTCAGTTAGGATTTTATGTCAATCTTTTCCATTTAACCCCATGTTCCAACACTTATTCAGGTGATCATAAATACATTCCTTACAAGTCAACTCTTTGTAAATAGTTTTGTTTTTAAGCTCAATGATGGGTCCCCCATCCTTCCAAGTTATGTCCTTGGAAAAGTCAAGGTGACTCCTGGCATCTTGGGGAAAGGAAGCATCCCTACAGGCTTCTAAGAGCACAAAGTAGGTCCTATAGTTAGAGGTGAGGAGGTCAAATTCTGACTCTAATTCAGCTCAGCTTCTAATCCTCCCTTCAGAAAGGATGTCACCAAAGGTTCTTATGCCTATTTTGTACCAATTTTTAGCTGAACAACCTTATAGAAGGGCTAAGGGCTTACCTTTGTGGTACACATTCCACGAAATGGAGTTGTAGCTTTGACACTTAACATCATTGCTAAGGGTTGTGTTGCTAGACTTAAATTGGGCACCATGTTTGACAAGCTCCCAAGCCTTCCACAAGCTTTTGAAGACCACTGATCTAGTCGGGGACATTGCGCAACCACTCATGAGAATGTCACTCAAGGGCAGCAACTTCTAGGACTTCGCTTGTTTGGGTACAACCAACAGTATAATATTTCTTATCAACTCCTTCCATGGCTCATTGCCATTCAGGGCCCTTACCACCCATTTTGCATCTAAGGCAACACCTTGTACCTTCAGGTCCTTTAAGCCCAAGCCACCAAAAACTTTGTCCATGCAACACCAATCCTAATTCACAACATGTTTCTTTCTTTTCCCTTTCCCATCCAACCACATAAAATCCCTAATCTTCTTCTAGATTTCATCTACCTGATAGCTACTGAATAACTAGACCGAAGCAAAGTAGATACTGTAAGAGGAAAAAATATTTTGATAGGCATGTACCCTCCCAGCCAGGGAGAGATATTGCTTATTCCAATTATCCAACTTCTTTTCAATTTTACCCTTGATCTAGTTCCACATTTTCTTAAGGTTAGGATCCACTGCAAAGGGGATACCTAGGTATCTTACCTACAAATTAGGCCCACCCCACTGAAAATTAAGATCTCTCATCCATTCTGGTGGTTTCTCCTCCCACCCAAGAGCAATAAAATTTGAAACAAATATTTTGGCCCTAGAGGCCTTGCAAAACACTTCAAGTTTTTCCATTAGGGATTCAACGTTTTCTTTGCTCAATTCTGGGAAAAGAGTTGTGTCATTTGCAAACTGCACATTGATTAGCTCACCCCCTTTAGGCAGCTTGATGCCTCTGACCTTGGGTGACACTAAGTTGTCTCTTAATAAGTAGAAAAGGGCATTAGAGGCAATCACAAAAAGGGTGGGTGCTAAGGGACAACCCTAACGGATTGACCTCTCAAGTTTGATTTCCTTTGAAAGAATCCCATTAACATCCACATGGGCATTAGCATCCTTCATAGGACATCCACCATTTTGCAAAATTCCATGAGTAAGCCAAAGGCTTGGAGGGTGTTGTGCAGAAATTCCCATTCTACCCTATCATACGCTTTCTCAAAATCCAAAAGAAGCATTGCAACCTTTTGGTTGGAAAAATTAACCCACTGCATAGCTTCCCAGCTCGTAATTAGGTTCTTGAGAATGTATCTTCCCTTGATGAAGCCATTCTGGGTGATGCTAACAAATTTGGGAAGGATGTTGACCAATCTCAAAGCCAACACTTTAGCCAGAATCTTATAGGACACATTTAGGAGAGTTATGGGCCTCCATTTTTTAACTAAGGTATTATCCCCCCCTTTGGGAAGAAGCTTAATTTCCCCCTTATTGATCCCTTTGCCTAGAGTCCCTGTGTTTAGGGCCTCCTCATACACCTACAACAGGTCATCACCGACCCAATCCGAGAAGCACTTGTAGAATTCAATTGGCAATCCA
>VDFB02363612.1:0-44923 GCA_007258455.2 Sequoia sempervirens
AGGACTTGGGCTTTGCCTACAACCTCCTTTACCTTCACCTTAAACTCACTGGATTGACAATCCCTTATCATAGTAAAGGCCTTCTCCAAGGGGTTGGCAATTACATTGTATGGACTGATGTAGAAAGCATTCCTTTTCATAATCTTCTCCTCAAGTTTTGTCATAGCTGTCCATTCTCTTTTCTTAGCCATAACATCCTCATCACTTGTCAGATTTCTTAGTACATCATTTCTATAATAAAATTCATGATGTATGATGCCTAAGTCCTTTTGTCTTCTTCCTGTGACAAATCCTTCTGGATCAAAAACTCTAATCTCATCAATAGGCATTATAAGATTATTTACCATAATTCCAAACTTTTCATACCCCTCAAGGGCAGTGATCTTGAAATATGAAAAAGTACATCGGGGATGTATTACAGTTCCCTTTATGCCTTTTCTAAACATTTCATAATCCATGACATCAATTTTCCACATGAGCTCCATGAAAGCAAACCTGTCTGATACATACAAGGGTAGACAATGAGGTGCCACCTTAGCTCCATAAGCCCTAATCAAAGTGTATTCAAAATGTAGAAATCAATTAGCCCAATTATGTTTTGCTTTAGAACCTAGCACATCCTTTGGGTGCATAAGACTTCTGATTTCTAGAGAAAGTTTGAATCTAGGTGCTACACCCAATGACTCTAAGATACCATATCTTACAACATTGGCAAACAAGATGTAGTTGGAATTGGAGAGAAATCTTGATCCCAAATGTATGTCCACATTTGTATAGGGATAGCATTATTCTCATTGTCCTGAATCTTCATATTTAATTTCCTTTTCCACTCATAATCACCTTCCCATAAGAGCATATGCATCAATAAAGAGTAATGGGAAAATACAAAGGGAGCACCTCCTTTTTCAAATTGAGAAAGTCCTCATGCATTCGTTCAACAACAAAGTTAGCATAATCAAACCAATATTTCGATTATAGTCTTGTATATCTACCACCATCACCAGTAAATCAGGATCTATCCTAACTTCAAAATCCCGAACCAGTACTTGATTTAAACAATAATAAGTGTTTTTTAAATAATCTTCAAATTCTTCACACTCAAAAGGCTCAACATCCTTACCAGTAAATCTTTCCCTGCTCCTTATGTGTTGCACAAGTAGTACTTCTTTGAATGCAAATTTTCTCTTTTCATATTCAGGATACAAGTCAGCTCGTCTGAACTTTGTGGTGTAATTGGGATTTAACCCAAATACATCTATCATCTTATCCTTTGTCACCTCCAGAATTATATCACCATTCTCACTTCTGATTGTCCTATCAGTAGGGTTATAGTGCCTTGCTAGCTCCATCATTAAATCAACTCTTACAAACACATTCAGAACCACCAACCTTCCAAGGTTCAACCTCCATAAATAGCATGTAGGCTTACTAGAATTTTTCCTATTGAAAGCATATCGAAACAATTTCCATCCACTCTAAGGTTGGGTTTTTTCACCAATTTTTCCAGTATTATCAATTAACCTAGTGGTCACAACAACTTTTCCTGTGGGCCTTTTACCAATTCGTGACCCTCCTTCTTTGACACCTCCAGAGGCCTCTTGCATAATTTTTTTTTTCTTTCTTTGCACTCCTAGACCTAGTGGACATTGCAAGAGTACTTGGTGAAGGGTTAGACATAGTCACTGGCTTAGGCTTAATTTTAGCTAAAGCATGTCGAGTTTTAAGTCTTTTAACCCTCTTCTATTTTGGTTTCCTTTCTAGTCTAACACTAGATTCACTAGGCTCTAGGTTACTCATGCTTGTAATGCAAATGGAACTAGGGTTTACAATTTCTTACGGCCAAATAAAACCCTTCACAATTATGATAGGAAAAAACACTACTATTGAATATGATACCCTTTCTTCACAATTTAGACAGTGCTCAATCACAAAATTGAAACTACCAAAAATGAATAAATTGCTAATTCCCCCAATTTTCCTACCAAATTTCCAGGGTATTCACCTCACTACTTCAATTAGAAGGAGATGTTAGTTTTGCTTACCCGAGTGAAAGCAATGTCAATCTGGTTATTGATAACTTTTGGAGATTGACTCACAATTTCTTTAGCTTATGGTAGTTTTTCCACTAGCCAATGAATTCCAATGCATGATCAACTAGGTATCTACTTTGTGTTATGGCCGAGAGAGAAGCGTGTCACCATTAATATTCGATAGTAAGCTCATGTGAGTGAACTAACAATTAGCCATTCAGGTTTAAACCTTGATCGTTGATCCTTCAACTTTAAAACTATATCAATGGTTATTTAATCCATCTCACCACCTTCCTCTTTGCTTTTTATGAAATCCTCATGATTTCGCCATGTTGCCTCTTCTTGTAGTGGTTGTCACCTATCGCTGATTTACTTCATTCTCGTCCAGCTTTATCAATGATGCAAGTGTTTTATGCAATAAAATCTTAGCCCTTAGATTTGCGGCCTATTTCCTAATCTCATTCATCTTCATCGCTCCTCACTAATTCAACTTTTCCCCTTGGATTTTATCAGCTACAAGAGATGAAAGCACCATATTTTCACATATACACCTACATAAACAATTAAAGACACAAAAAGATATTGCAAATAAGATGCATTCAAGTTAGCGAGAGAAACCTTCTTTAAAGGAACCATATCGCTCATCGCTAATCATCCTCATAAAGTTTACAAGCAATTAGTGATGAGAGATTATCCTAATATCATTACATATCGCACATCACTAATCAAGAACTTAGTGCTCAAAAAAAATCCGTGAGAAGCGATGTAGTTGGAAACTCATCTCCTCACTCACCATTAATTTAAAACAATCACTTCATAATACATTTGAGATAAGCGATGAACAATGTGATCATAAAGATAGAGGGCATCACTCATCGCTATTACAACTTTAAGAATTTCATATATCATTAGCGATAAGCGATCCCCTAATAATACTACGAACCTCGCTCATCGCTATTTACAATTAGAAGCTCAAGGAACTACTAGCGATGAGTGATATCAAACAGATATTACCTCATTGCTAGTCACTGATTTAAAACACACTTTTCAAAAGTGATCAACGATGAGTGGTAAAGACAAAAGGCTGATTGAACTTAAGTGAAAACCTTTAGGCATGTGCTCATAAGTTGTTTTAATGGAGGGGAATTCCTAGGATAATAAAATAGATAGAAAAAGACTTAAGAACCCCAAAATCATTATAACAAAGGTTTCTGGACCTATGATGAGGGAACCGGTTGCTAGATAACAACAATAGATGCAAAAATTTAAAATGTGACTAACAACAGGCAACACAAAGTAAAAAAACAAAATAGAATGTACAAGTGATTTAAGAAAATGAATCCTAAACCCTCCTAAATGCAATAAAAGATTTGAGATGGGACATGAGAATTAAGGTTCCATCACTTGTAATTGTAATATTCTTGTTTTTCTTTATTGAAATGTAATGTAATCAATGCAATATCATGTATATAT
Source organism: Sequoia sempervirens (assembly GCA_007258455.2). Taxonomy (NCBI): domain Eukaryota; kingdom Viridiplantae; phylum Streptophyta; class Pinopsida; order Cupressales; family Cupressaceae; genus Sequoia; species Sequoia sempervirens. The sequence goes on from VDFB02363612.1 coordinate 3,504, forward strand.
TATAAATCTAGTTGATCTAGGTTGACTGAGTGTAACAATTTGAATGAGGATGTGAAATGCATTATGATGTATATGTAAGTGATTGAAAGAGAAAGAGAAGTTGTAGATCCTATCCAAATTCAATTTGATCATATCTTTGAGACAAAAGGGAAGCAAAGAGTGTGCCTAACTGGTTCCTAGAGGCAGTGATCCAAAGGAAAAACTTCTTGAAGGAAAAAAGTAGTGAGTCAATAAGCTATAGAGAATATATTTAAGAAGAAGTTGCAGAAGTTGTCAAAGTAGAATTGCAATCATCAAAAGAGAAGTGAAAAAGCAGGATTGCAATCATCAAAAGGATTTAGCTTCATTATCAGATTTAGACAGTAGAAGGATTGTCATGTTGTAATATCTTTTGAGTTTGTTCTCAGTTCAGGGAGTAGTTGTTTCCTTGGGTTGAAGCCCTAAAAAAAATTTCATAGGGAGTTGTAGCTTCCTTGGAAATGACCCTAAAACCTTTCTACATGTAGTAGCTTCCTTTGGTTGTAGCCCTAAATCCAAGTTATAACTATGATTATTTTGTGAGGTTGGATTAGGAAAATAGCTCCTAGCAACTTTTGTCATTGTGATTTTCCCCCATGGGGTTTTCCACGTACATATAGTTTTGTGTGGTGTTTTGCATTGTGTTCATCTTTCATGTTCCTATTTGTGCTATGAAGTTTAAGTTTAAGTTTTGATGAGAAATAAACAAGTTTGATACCAATTGTTGGAAAATTCAATCTCTATCCAACTATGACTTCCATGGATGAGATACAAGGCTTGAACTATAGCAACATAAAAATATGAATATTAAGTTTCCTTAATATGGAAATTTCATGATTAGATCCATCTTCTTTATGATGCCAAAAATGAGCCAACATATCATGCTTATTAAACACTATCTCATGTGAACTTATAATAACAATAAATAAAGAATATCATCAGCATAAGATAGCAACAATGAGGCACAAATTAGCAACACAAGAGCATAACATAACATAGGATTTACGTGGAGAAACCCTTGCCGGAAGAAACTCCACCAAGAAGAGAGGCCAAGTATGCATTATCATCAAATAAATGAGATTACAATACAACCACTTCCATTATTCTCTTTGCCTCCATCATGGAAACACCTATGTACCTGTGAAAAATCTCCTTATGCCTCCACCTATCCTTGTTCCTATAGAGTAACACTACATTCAACTATTCCTCTTTAATTATACATCTAAAAGGCTAATTTAATAAATGTGTGAAGGCATCTAATACACCAAAAAAGTTTCCCAAAGATGAAACTTTATTCCAAACATCCCCAACCTTTGGATTACCTCTAAGGAATACGAAAAGACATCAGTTTTGGCTCCAATACTTTCCCTCCAACTTGGGTGCCCAAACTTGAGAAGATAAACATTACATTAAATGCAATAAATGATGAAAAACTAAGTGACACATGTTTCCTCTTTCCAAGAACCCACTTGGAGAATCCCAACAGACACTTATTGATCATTTTGTTTGTCTTTTATTATGCCATTCTAGGCATCCACATGTGGGGAAAATAATATTAAATATTTATGTCTACAACCCACCTTTACCGTTGCTAGTGGACCCATCACCCCTTATAAGTATATTGCATACAATAGTGAAAATTATTATTACAAAATATTTTCCCAATACACTCTAAGTGCCTAAAGACACTTTACAAGGATGTTGGAACCATAACATATGACATAGGATTTATAAGGTGGATGAAACCTAATCCCAACATTCTCCCACTTGACATCAACATTGTAAATACACCCATAGGAATCACAAACAAGGGAAAAACATCCCTTAACCAAACATGTACCATTTGAATCTTCACCATGCTCTCATGCTCCAACAAGATACATGAAAGAGCAACCATGATAACCACCATTAAGAAAAAGCTCCTTCACAACTTCCAGCATGCCACCTATGGAAGAAAAAGGAACATGCCAAGGTGAAACATATCAACTATCATTGAAACCTGCACCAAACTTTACATGAACATAAACATCAAATTAAAATGATAACAAAGGCTTTGAGTAGTTGTCTTACTCATACCACCTGGAATAGCAACCAAAATAAATTACAACTCATCCAAGCTAACCATACCTCAAACCAAGGTATACCAAATATAGATAAAACTTGATGCCATTAACATACCAACCCAAAATATACAATCAACTATCTGTATATCCATCCTCCTATCTCAATGCAACATACTAATGTACAAATGACTACATACAAGGCCAACTAATAAGTTTATATAAACACTGAAACAATCTTGTGGATATAGACAATCCACATTTGAGTCATCCCACTACAACAAAATGGGTAGCTAATCCACATCTTTTGTAACTCATAGATCCAAATCCAATGAAACATGCAAACTCATCATGGCATTAGTAACCAAAAAACCAAGATATCATAGAGGATAACAAGACATATTCAGAAACTCCCACTACATGAGTAATGTCAACTTTGAAAAATAGATGAAGGCATATCAAGTATATCTATATTACTTCACATAGAGGATTTTGTTAACTTCTCTATTACATAATATCAAGCAAACATACAATGATATGAAAATCCTGCAAACAAATATACTGCAATACCTCTCTCATCACTAGTCTCCATAGCTCTCCTGAGTTCTTCACACTCAACCATGTGAAACCAACCATCCAAGAAGAATACCATGACCAAAAAGAGAAACTACAAATCAAACCATATCATTGTTCCACACTAATATGTACCAAGCTATGTAATATAAGATCTCCTTCACCATTCCCAACTGAAAGGAATCAACATATAACATTCAAATAAAATGAAAACATGACATCAATAGATGTAAACCTCTCATACCAGAGGTAGATCAAAACAACCAATCATTCCCATAATAAAGGGAATATTCCCAAAGCCACAAACCATTTCCTGTACCTCTCCAAATAAGTCCTCAAAACTAGGTCCATAGCTCAAGACCAAAACAAGGAGAACAACGGAAATCCATATAACCATGCATCTTCTTCTTAACAAGTCTTCAAAATGTTTATATTCAAGACTAACTCATATGAGAAGAAAAGATACAAAATAAAGAATGCATTTGATAATCAGGCAGGCAATACCTCTCAGATCATTCACCTACTGAGTAGACCAAGAGTGGGATATAATATTTTCCTATGCACACAACACCAAGAAATGAAAATATTCTCTTCAGGTCCATAATGGATTCACATCCATAACCAGGTGTAGGCTCCTCGATCTTTCTGTTGAAATCCTCATCAAAGAGTAACCATATCAACATATGATCCCATAAAAAAGAGATCTCTTAGCCTCACCCAAGTCTCTCTAGTCTCCGTGAGAATCCACCAATCAATCCATGCCAACTTCAAATGCAACCTTGCAAAATCATGAAGCTCCAAGAAAATAATTAATACTCAAAACCAAAGAGAACCAAACAAGACCATTGCCAAAATTTTAAATATAAAACTAGGAACATATCATGACATCATGATCTAACATCCCCTCCTAGGATATCACATGAAATAACCATCCATCATCAAAATGATGAATCAACATCATTGCCAAAGCTCCCACTGAACTATGTAACCAAGTTTTCTAGGCATCGTGATAACCTCATAACTGAAAATCCTCCATGGCCCCAACACAATCAAAGAACTCAAAACCACAATCTCCCAAAAGGTAAGGTACAACCACGATCTCCAAACCAAGAAGATACCAATGCTACACATCCTCTTTCAATAGAACCAAAGATGTCATAACTCTCACTGCAATCTGAAGGAGGAATCCAAGAGATCCTTATGACACCAATAACCATTACAAAAGACCATCCATCTTATAATGAAATATTATCCATGACTTACATCACACTACATCAACAACAACTTAGAACCAAAATCTTGAAACAAAGAAGATATAACACATTATGTAATTGTATAAAGCTCCCACTGAAAGTAATACCGAGCTATACATGACATCATGAATAACATTAGTGCCAAAACTCTACTGAAAGGGGAAAAAATCCTCTCATGCTTTGCCAATCATTTCTATAGATTCAAATGAACAACTATATTAGGTACTCCCAATAACCATCTCTCACTACAATAAGCATACCAATGTAATAATTGTGACCAAGAATATGGCCAACTGAACAAAATCCACATCAACTAATTTTCCAAGATTTGAAACATATGCAAAACATTTCAAAGGAGAAATACATATAATAAGTGCTCCAATCTCAAATAACTAAAAATAGATTCAACCCCACATTAGTATCATGTAGAATAGAGATAATTAGGTATAACATGTGGATTTCAAAGACTCAAACACTAGAATTAATGCTAGATCTAATTTTCCAAACAAACCCACATAGAAGTAACCACAGATCAATAAGAACCCTCCAAGAAACCATGCAAACCTATAACTATCTTCATCTAGAGCACCATGAATACCGTCTCATCACAGATCTACATACCACATATTTTAGTTAACATGTAAAACATGCAAAACCATATCTGTAAATCTGAAATTCATTTAACCACCCAAAAATTCACATCAAACATGTCATTTGGATAATGGAATAAGCACATATCTACAAACACACAGCTGAAAACAAGTGTAAACTACAAATTTTAATAGGAAAAAATCAAGTTGTCTAGAAGCTAATACCATATGAAACATATCATATTTACAACTCACAAAGAGGTTATTGTCTTATCTTCCAGTGATTTCATGTAACCAAGGGCTAAAACCATGAAGCCAATATAAGCACTCCATTCTATAGTCCAAATTTAGTGTTTCTCCATGTGACCAGGATGTCTCTACCCACCAACATGAACACCTTCTTGTTGCAAATGACCACAAGGTAAAGGAACAAAACCACCAAACAAGAGGATCAACATATATTGTCAAACAAGAGCTCCAAGTTACCAAAACATAACCAACTCCATAAAGATCCATAATCATGAGCTTCCAATGCCCAACATAGATCACATTGACAATATCCATGACTTCCAATATCACAAATCTGCAAGAAAAAGTTAACTCAAGAACATTCATTGATGCCCCATAAGCCTTCCAACAACTTCCAATTCCTTCTAACAAATTCCTGGCACAAAATTTCCAAAGCTAAAAAATAAAAAAAGGAATACCCAAAACCTAGTTAACCTTCAACTTTGATACCAAATGCTGAGAAATAAATAGGTTTGATACCGATTTTTGGAAATTCAATCTCTATCCAAATATGACTTCCATGGATGAGAAACAAGGCTTGAACTACAACATGAAAATCTGAAACTTATATGCAAATCTGAAAATTAAGTTGCCTTAATATGGAAATACCATGATTAGATCCATCTTCTTTATGATGCCAAAAATCAACCACCATATCATGCTTATTAAACACTACCTTATATGAAATTATAACATTAATAAATAAATAATATCCTCAACACAATATAGCAGCAATGAGGCACAAATTAGCAACATAAGAGCATCATATAACACAAGATTTCGGTGGAGAAACCCTTGCGGGAGAAAACTCCACCAAGAAGAGAGGCCAAGTATGCATGTTATAATCAAATAAATGAGATTACAATACAACCACTTCCATTCTCCTCTTTTCCTCCATCATGCCAACACCTGCATACCTATGAAAAACCTCATTATGCCTCCACTTGTCCTTGTTCTTGTAGAGTAACACTACATTCAATTGCTTCTCTTTAATTATACATCTAAGGTGTTGATTTTATAGATGTATGAAGGCATCTAATGCACCAAAAAAGGTGCCCAAAGATGACCCTTCATTCTTAACATCCCCAACCTTTGAATTACCTCCACAAAATGTGAAAAGACATCAGTTTTGGCTCCAATACTTTCCCTCCAACCTGGGCACCCAAACTTGAGAAGATAAACATTACATTAACAACAATAAATGATATAAAACTAAGTGACACCTATTGCCTCTTTCCAAACACCCACTTGGATAATCCCAGTAGTCACTTATTTATCATTTCATTTATCTTTTATTATCCCATTCTAGGGGTCCACATGTGGGGAAAACAATATTAAATATTTATGTCCACAATCCACCTTTATCGCTACTAGTGGACTCATCACCCCTTATGAGTATATTACAAACAATGGTGAGAATTAATACTACAAAATATTTCCCATTACACCCTAAGTGCCTAGAAACACATTCCAAGGATTTTTGAACCATAACATATGACATAGGATTTACAAGGTGGATGACACCTAATCCCAACAGGTTTTCTCTGAAGGGTTTGATATTTGATTGAATACTGATTCACCCCCACCTCTCAGTATTCTGACGTGTGTTAAAAAAGAGCAGCCACTTCCCCCTCCATGTTACATTTTGACTTTTAATTGTTGATAGTACCAAATCCAAAAATGATGATTTTTGAGAATTTGCAAAGAAATGGATCCTCAAGTATTTTCATGTCAAGGTAGCCACTTTGAAACCCAAGATTGGAACTATTCTTGCTATCAAGTTTGGTGGAGTGTTCAATTTTTTTTTTGATTTGGTTAGATTGATCACTTGTCTTGATACTTTTGAACAATGTTTTAGGAACTAATTGATACGTTTAGCCTCTTTGATGGAGGGTTTACCAAAGAAGTGTCATCTACAAAAAGAGAGCATGCCATTGTTATAGTTATTCTTGGAATCATAACCCCTTTCCATTGTTGTTCTAGATGATTTATTGATATGAATATGCTTAACTATTCTTCCATTAAGATGAATAGGAATAGGGATAGAGGATCCCATTGTCTTACACCTTGTGATGTACTAAAAAAATCCATCAGGATCCCATTTATAATAACAAAAAAAATGCCCCTTTTAATCCTGAATATATCCACTTGCACCATTTCTTAGAAAATCCAAATTTGACTAAAACTTTGATCAAGAATTCCTTGTTCACTTTGTCATATGCTTTTATCATGGCCAAGAGCTTGCCCAAGTGAATATAGTGTAATGCCTTGTGTGTTATTATATATTGTGTTACATAGTGCTATTGGTCTGAAATCTACGAAAGAGTGTGGATCTTTCTTTTCTGGAATTAGGGAAATAAAAGTTATGTTAAAAGCCTTTAGTATATTATCATTTTTTCTTGATTCTTCTAGGGCTAGTCAAATGTCTTTCCCAATGAAAGACCAAATTTTTTGAAAAAAGGAGGCTGTGAAGCCATCTGGTCCATGATCCTTTTTAGGGGGAAGAGAAAAAACTACATTTTTTACTTCTTCTAATGAAAAAGGCTTCATCAATTCATTATTATCCTCCATTGTTACTATACTTGGTATTTTGTCCAAGATTTTGTCCTGCGAATCTTGAGATTGCATTTGATTTCCATTTTAGTGAGATGAGAGGAGATTTGAGAAGAAAGATATTACTTTTTGAATGGAATCTTCTTCCTTGAGTTCCCCTGCTGCCTCTGAATTTATTGCAAAGATACAATTATCTTGGTGCCTCATCTTTGTAGATGCATGAATTTTTAATGTTTCATCTCCATATTTTATCCATACTTCTCTAGAATTTTTCCTCCAATATGGATCTTCACAAGCTAGAATTTCCTTCAATTTTGATTGCAACTTTCTTTGAGTTTGGAAGGTAGAACTATCCATTCCATTGGTGATGATATTCTTAAAAAATTTCACATTCCAATCATTTATTTGATTTTTAATAATGGAAAGTTTCTTAAAGAGTTGGTACATTTTTGTACCTTCCACATAAGGCATAGTAGTCCACCATTATTTTAATAGGCCAAGAAAATTGTTGTCTCTGAATCACATTTCTTCAAACTTAAATGATGATTTATGCCCACCAATGAACTTTGAAAATTCAAGCAAGATGGGGAAGTATTCTGATCCTATAAAGGGTAGAATTGATGCTTCAAAGATTTATGGGGAGGGCAGCCATAATTATGAAAGCAATAATCCATCTCACCTCTAATATCATGCAAAAATCTTTCCTTCTATTTGAACAAGTATATATACCATTTACCATTGGGAAATCTAGTATATTTTTAATCTTGATAAAATAATTGAAGTCTTCCATCACCTTTAGTGGGGGGGATTATCCCCCCTTCTTTTCCTGATTATTTATGATTGCATTAAAATATCCCCCTAGAATTACTTTCTCTTCCTTTAACATGTCAATGAGGGTAGATAAGGATTCCCAAAGAGGTTTTTTCTCCATTGTTGAAGGTGGACCATATATTAAATAGCCAAAAGGAAGAATCAAATTGTGTAACCTATACTAGGATCCAATTCTACGTAGACACCGTTGGCCTCCTCTAATGGTTCAATAACTAAGCCCTTCAAGCTATAACTTAGAGATTAGATATCTGCACTAAGTAGTTATCTTGCTCATCATGACAGGTTCATTTCATTATCAACCCAAGGACGCGAACTTGAAATGGGTCAACACTGTTTGTGCACTAGGACTCAATTGTAGTCATCCTTATCCTATAACTAGAGAGGAAATAGTATTGAAAGTAAAATGCTTGAAAGGAATTAGCATACGTAATAAGCATAAATCAACAACTAAACTGAGCTGAAATCAATGAAAAAAATAGAAGTCTTAGTAAACAGATAGGAAGTTACTCTGTCTGCCTTAGCTGTAGGAACAGACATAGAACGAAGTTCCAATGGCTACAAGAACAAACAACTGCTAAGACCGTAACTAATTGCTGAACAAAAAAGTAACTACTAAACTGAATGGATGGAATTCTCACCAAGTGGGCCCCCTTGAATGAATCTTCCCAAAACTAACTCAAATGCAACAAATTAAAGTATCATTTTATTCATTGAAAACATTGCTAACATCATAACAACAATGTGATTGTATTCCTTGAAACTAAAAATGAAAGTACAATATTAGAATGTCCAACCAACTAAAGAGTAATGTATGATCATTACTTATAGAAGGAAACCTTCTAACTAACCCTAACTAATTGGGCAATCGACTCCAACAGACTAGGAGGATGCCATTTATTGAAAGCATGAAAAAGAGGAAGGAGGTTATGCATGCGCCAGATTTAGTCAAACCAGCCTTTCCTCAACGAGGATCCAACATAGCAACACCTCCTAAATCTACTCAACTAACAAACATGGCCATTTAAAGGTAAGTTATAACTTCCACACGAGCTAAATTTTTTTGACCTCTTCAATGTCCATCTCTTTTTGATTCATTCATCAACTGGCCCATTGGCATGAACTTCTTCCACCTTGCAAGCTCCATTTATATCTGCATCTTACTTTGAACTTGCATTATGACATTAGTGTGAGCAAGACAATTGTATATCCATAATCACCTTAGGATAACATTCATTCAATCACATGTAAAATTAATATAGATATATCACATAGCAGGTTAATACCATCAAAATTTACAAGGATAAGTTCATTCCCAAAGTTCATAAGTTTAGGAAAATAACATAGAAAGTATTGGTAACTAGGCGCTCAAACCCCATAGTAACAATAAAAAACATATGATAAATCCTAACAAAAATGAGTCATTATTTGGACTCATCAGACACCACCAATTCTAATTTGATTGAAGAACCTTTCCAAAGTATTTCTAAACCTCCTGATGCCCACATAGTTGAAGAGTATACACAACACTATTTTGACTATTTGGAGAAAATATTTGTGTTTTGTGACTATGAGAATTATGTTTCTTACATAATAGAGTGATATCTACATTGTTGGTATTTATTTGGCATTTTATTAAGCATATTTTGTTAGGGGCATTGATGTCCCTAATGTTCCATGAGACGATCTTCATTGTGGTCGAGGAGAGTGACACGCTTTCCTCGATCTTAAGGATTTATCTAGAGTGGCCTAGATACTCGCCTCAATCTCTTCCTATATTTTTTTGCTTTTGATTTTCTACCCCTTTTTTAGGAGTATGAAAGCCTTCATTTTTGTCCAAGTACTTAGACTATGAGATGGCCAACGATTGAGATAATTCATATGGTTCCTCTTCATCAACTACTTCTTATGCTATTTCCTTTATTAGTTCATCCCCCACTTTATTGAGAATGACATCCACCATTACTTCAATTTCCTTTTGTTATACTATATAATCAAACCCCTGATTTGAAACAAGCTGGTCTGTTTCCTTCCTTTGAGTATGTAGACATTCTTTTTGTAAGGGGACTGATATAGGGGATAAGATGTTTTCCTTTACCCCCAATTCTTTATTATTTAATTGTTGGAAACTTGCTTCTATAGGGTGTTGAGCACTTGTATATGGCTGATGATTGCCAAATTCTTCCATTTAGAGGGTTTCACTTTTTTTTTTAACAACTTGAATCTTTGATTTCTAGCTATTTTCACTTGTTTTACTTTGAATCATTGAGGGATCACTGTCAACATTCAATTCTTTTTCCTTTGTGAGTTCCAAAACTAACTCATTGATAGAATATGATCACATTCTTTACTTTTGGGAGCCTCAAGTTTCTCAGGAACTAGGTTAGCTTCCAGACCCTCATAAACCCTTGAAGACTTTTCTTTGTGGATTGACATTGTGATGTTTATCTCAAGAAAAAGGAGAACAACTTGATTTTTAAAAATATTTGAGTTACCCAAATTTTTAGTAGAGGGGACTATGGCTTCATCCTCTCTAGATGGACTGAGGAATTCATTGTTTTTTTTAATAACCCCTTTTGTATTTGGATATTCTTTGCTAAAATGGCCTAACAAATGGCATGTTATGCATACAAATTCAAGGCCTTCCAAAAAAATGGGATGGGTCCATATTCCATTTTTAGAATGAATCTAGGAGGACTTTGGGAGCTTCTTCGTTGCATATAGGACACATAACATGACTGGGAATACAATATTTTCAAAGAAGTTTGTGTCTTGTTTTAGAAAAAACCCCATTTGGTTGCACAAAATATCGAGGATTTCCAGTTCCCTATATTCCAAAGGTAATTAATGTAATTGAACCCAAATGTGAATAAATTTTGTTGTTGTAGTAGAGGGATTAAAATTTGGATTCCAAGACTATATATAAACCTGATTCTTCTGGAATCCAAGATTTGATTTTATACACCTCGTATATGTGATCCTTAAATTAGAGAAAATGACTAAAAAAAACCCTTACCCTGATTTATATAAAAAAACTTCATTTACTCCTACCCATTGATCCTGAACCCATTCTAGCAAAAGAGATTGTTTAGGGTTAAAATTTCAAAACTTACAAATTAGAGCCCTCTATTGCAGATCTTGAATTTGGGGGTTGAGAGTGTCTTAAAAAAAAGTAACATTAATGGTGACCTCTCTAGATTTTCTAGTAGTGTTTAATGATGCCAAAAGTGTATCCTTTTGTTTGAATTTGTTGTTAGTTTTCCTTGGAACCCATTCTTGATTTTGAGTTGTCACCCTTTGCAGTCTTCGAGAAGTAGCTTTTTTGCCTAGGTAGACCTTTCCCAGTTTTGTTTAGCAAGTTTTGATTTGGGTTTAATTTGAATTTTATAGATTAGGTTCTATTCAATGCAGATCATATTGAGATTAATAGTGTGATCTTCGGAAGTCCATATTTATGTTAGAGATGGAATTCTTTTCTATAGAAATAAATTATATAGTTTGGTTTTGAATGTAAAGGAGTATTTGTTGAATGTTCATAGTGGGGATTCCAAATTTGATTTACCTCATTCATCAAAATGGAAGTCCTTGATCTTAGATTTTGAGAATGCAATTGATGGGGTTGAAATGGATCCTCATGTTTGTAAGGAGTAGCAGGAACAATAGTCATTGCATGACAAAATTGTACCAAGTTTTGTGTTTTGTTAATCTTGTGGTGCACGGAAATAGGACAACTTGGAGGGATGAAAACCTTTCTCTATTGCATCCATTTTTAGGGGGACTAAAAGAGTTTTTTTGGGCAAGTGTGATCTAAAATCTTTGGGTCTTAATTTTACATGACCATTGGGGTCTTATTTTTCCTATCTTGTTGGATATAACAAATAAGAATAAAACATGAACTCGTCATGAAAAAAATTTAATACAGATTTGGAAAGGACAAATATAAATCAAGGATAGAATGCGATACCTTTTTTAATGTCTTTGTTCAATTTAGAAACCAAAAAAAGACTTGAAAATCCAAGTTTGATGAGTTTGTTGGTTGTAGTAAGTGAAAAACACATGTTCACCCCAATGAACCCATAAAAATTAGTGAATCTAGTTTTTTTCCACACAAGCACATAATGACATTGCAGACAAAGTAATGGTAAAGCAACAAACATGTTTAAATGTGTAGGAAATGAGTTGAAATTTGGAATATTTGGTGTTTCATTTTAATTTTGGATGTTCAAATTTTTATCAAGTGTCATATTTGGGAAGGTGTACATAGGTGATAAAATACATCTTCTAATTTTAGAGAGGGTTAGATCTCATGCTTTTGTTGTGTATAGCCATCAATTGTTATAAGACCAATCAAGTTGTACAAGTTTGTATGTAGCAATTGAGTATGTGATTGGTGTATTTATAGATCTATAGTATACATAAGAATTTGTTGAGGCTAAGTTGACTTCCTTTATAATCTATAATATCCCTTTTCATAGTAGAATGGGGAGTAAGTTTCTCCTTCATCTATATATTTTCATTTAAGTTGGGTTTTCTCTAGATCAAGTTTGATTTATTTCAAATTAAGCTTGTTTATTGTGCTTAATTTTGTATTAATAGTAATGAAGATCATTTTTTGTTACATTTCTACATGTGAATGTTTTTAAGACAACCATTTTAAGTCTTTTTTTTTCTTCATACGTAACATATATGTTTCCTAAGAGCAATGTATGGTTTGACCATCATATTTCATCAAGTGGCTAGTTTTTGGAGGTTTTAAAGTTAATAATTGGGAGGATGATGACCTTTTCAATTATGATAGGTAGAATCATTATATATTTTAATCACTTTTAATTTATTTATCTTTCAATAATGCTTTAATTCTTATCTCTTTTTCAACTCTCTTTTATTCTCCATCTTCATTGTTAATAGGTGGATGACAAAAGCCACATTTAATGATGTATGTTGACACAAGTCAATGAACACTCCTTTTGTTTAATGAATTATTTTTATTTTTTCTATTTTCCTTTGTGTTTATACGCTTCTTGATTTGGGACAATGGAAAAAATTAAATGTCCTTGAAACACTCACATTTTGACAAAAACAAAACATGGCCTCTCTTGTTTTTGGTTCTTATTTGGCCTTTTAAAGTAAGCCACTATTGTTGTGTTCTTTTAGGCTACCATTAATCTTCTTTCATTATTTTATTTGGCCTCTCACTTAAGCCTTTTGTTGTGCCTCTCTTATTTCACTTTCACAATTCTCTTTGTTTCTCTTACACTTGTGGCACTTTCCATCCACACACATTAGATTGTGAATTCTCCACTTGTGGGAATCAATGCACATTATCTTCCTAGACAATAAAATCTTACTACTTTGGGAAATACATACACACATTACCATGGATTATGATTACTACATTATTATGTCCTACATTGCATTTTTTTCTATTGATTCCTTATGTTCATATCACTTTCCATGACATCTCTCTTTTGGTAATCACATGATATTATCTTACACCATGTTTATGTCATCCTATATGATCACATCTTACATGACATGTTTATTGCACTTACGTGATCACATTTGGCATATAGCCACTTCACATTTTCTCTCACTCATCTTGTCATGTGATCTCATGTTTGAGTAAATTTTCTAGGCCACTTCACATTGGTTCTAAATCTATGATAAGATTACACTTTATTTTTTCACTATTCAACTTATATTTGTATACGTTGTGGGTGTCACACCAATTCAAACTCTACAAAAACCCTAAACATTATGATGCCTTTCCTTTTCTAAAATTTTACATGGTTTTATGAGGGACGACTTGGTAATAGCCTCATGTCTCTATTTCTAGATTCAAAACTCACATATTGTTTTTCTTTACACTTAATAAATTTCATGCTTATTAAAATGAAAAATGGTGATAATTATGATTTTACACTACTAAATATTTTATGCAAGTGCTACTAATGATTCTTTTGGTACATGTTTGAAGATGTTGGTCTAAAAAGCATAAAGAATTCATGAGGCATCATCTTACCACATATCCATGAATTTTCTTACTTATTTCATTTATTTTCTTCAATACTTTAGCAATGCATGTTTGAACATGTAGTTCACATGTATGCCAAAGTAGAGGGGAAATGTATAGGATATTAGAGCATAACTTTCCCTTTTACTCACTTATTTTACACACTTTTTGTCTATTCATAAATATATTTTCTTGATGCTCAATTTATCCTACTTTATACATAAGATGACCCAAACCCGAAGCCTATCATCCCTATGCCACCTTAGTCCCAAATGATCAAGACCAGATCCTATTGCAATCATTACTATATCCTAGAATTGACTACAAGTAAAAATATTCCCTTGGACAAGACCACCTCCATGACCCTATCTACCTAATTTAAATTATTTTCTCATCTTTCTAATCCTTTCATATATTTTAACCATTACCCATTGTGTTACATGCCAAACTCTTTGAATTGAACACCCAATATCTTCCACTGAAAAAAAATTCTTAGGTCATTAGTTCATACCCATCATTGGATCATCTCATTAGAAGATCATACGGAAAATAATTATCTACACTCTTATGTCAACATCACAACATTGTATTTTATTTCCTAACTATAATGTATGAAAATAATATTATACTTTATCATAATCTCTCTTATTTTTAAATGACACTTGGTTTGTTGATGAAGTTGAATGGTTCACAAAAAAACCTTCAAATAAACTCAAATAAATCAATAATTTTTTACTGACAAAAAAAAAACTAAAATAAAATCAAGATCACACCTGAAATAAATTTTAAAAAACCCAAATAAATTTTATAGAAAAAATATTCCTTACTCCTTGTGACTGAAATTATTTCCAAATATTTATCCTCTCAATTGAAAAAATACTGATACAATTATGCCTAGTTTCCTCAAATCTAAAGCTGGTGTAGGCGTATGGGATTTCTTGGCTTGAAAATTAGGAGTGGCATGCAACCGCGTCGTTATCCTACTGCTCGTTTAAAAGATGGGAACTCTACTTTGCATGATTTAACAGTACTAAAGAGACCTTGTACAGGTGTTATATGTCTCCTCTTAACTTACCGACCGATTTCTTTTCCCTTAGCTAAGATCACTTGAATTGGGTTGGAAGAGAATGTTTTGGCCCTCGGATTTGCCTATATAAGGGTGTTTGTTTCTCAAGATTTCGTGTGTGTTAGATTGTATTTTCAGAGGCAATGGAGAAGTCACGTGACAGATTCTTGAAATGGGGCAGCACTCGCAAGAAAACGGCATTCTCCAAAGTTGGTTCTCTTGAAGGTGGGTCTTGCTCAATGCCTGATAAGGCAAGCTCTGTTGCAGATGGGTTCTCTTTAAAAGTTCCCAAGGAAGGATGGCCGTCGACCATAAAACATTGCATGGACGATGTTATTATACCCAGATCTCACAAGATTTCTGAAGTCAATGCATCGAAATTTGGAGGCGCTTGCAGTGGTTTGGTCTTGCCAGAAGTTGATCTTTCCAAGTCCAAGAACAAGAATACCGAGGCCAAATGCATGAACTCCCGCATCTCAGTAGTTCGAGGCCCGAATGTTTTCTCCTCATTGAAAACTAGTGATGCAGATACAATTTCATGCAACCCACATGATGATTTGAGCTCCCAGTTACAGACTTTGTACTGTTGTTCTGATGGAAAATTGTTAGGTGGAAATTTATGTGAAAGGGAGGAACCATTTGCAGCCCTTAATATATTGGCTGATATAGCTGTTTGGGTTCTTGAAAATGGTTACAAGTCTACTGTTTCTCGGGGGCAGCGGCAAATCTTTAATCCATCTAAGATTGTAATCAAGAGAACCAAGAGTGGTTCCAGTTCTCTCCCTCCTCAACTCCTTGCCCATGCACATAAGCTCTTACTTTTCCTTTCGGAGCATCTCTGCACAAGCAAATTGGATAGCCCCGGATGCAGCTTCAAGCGTCAACACAATCAAGATACATATCAAGGCCTTGATGACAAGAATAAAGGAGAAAATCTGAATGTTCGTAGGTCAAAGAGATCTAGATCTCAGTATCTGAACAGTAAGTATCCTGATTCTGTTCTATAGCCACTGAAGAAAGGTACAAGCAGATAATTTTAATCTTCACTTACATGGACTTCTCAAGGTCAAGGGCTGAAACTATAAAAGCTTCAAGTTTCAGCCAGCTACTTATAAAAACCTGCCACAGTCAGTTTTGAAATAACTGACGATGGATAAAGAATCTTGCTATCTCCACTCTATATGATAAATGAGACAGAGAATATGATATTGTTGAAAGTGAAACTTCCAACCATCACTGCCTCCTCACTTGTCGAAGATAATTCTTTTCTCATTTTTCTTTTCGAGATGATGAGACTGATGTAATCAAGTTTGCTGTTAATTAGTAAAAACAGAATGACCTGTTTTATTTGGTGGATGTAGTCATTAATGGTGAATCACGTTAAATAACTGTGTTAATTTCTTTGTCTCTTTTTTAATTTATATTACTATTCTGTTTTTATTTCTTTGCTGTTCTTATTGCACAGTTATCTCAACAGATATCTCCCCCTTTGAGGGTGAGTGAAATTATGAATCTTTTGAAGGGTTCCTGGTATGACTCTAGGAAAATTCATCGTCAGCAATTCACCGTCATGAAAAATTCACTGACGGAAAATTCACCGCCAGCAATTCACCAAGTTTTTGAAATATATATTAAAAAATATTGGTGAATTGGTGGCGGTGAATTTTCTGTCAGTGAATTTTCCATGGCGGTGAATTGCTGACGGTGAATTTTCCTTCGATGAATTGCTGGCGATGAATTTTCCGGATGCCTCTTGGTATAGATTGCTAGCTTGTCTCTCTGACAATTTGTGTGATATTTAATTGAGTGTGGTTTCACGCTGTCATCTGATCTAGTAGCATGATGTTAGTGTTGTTTTTTTACTAGTTTCCCATCTAGTTGAGCTTTGCTGATTATTTTTGTGAGCTAGTTGAGTTTTGCCAATTATTTTTGTTCTCTAGTTGAGTTTCAAAGAAATCTGAAGATGTGGTTTATCAAGGAACCTAAATTTATTCCTTTATTTCTCTTCTATAGATGTATAAGTTTCAATGTCTGTTCCACCTTCCTCACATTAGAATGAATAGGAAAAACCAAAATCTGATTAAGTATCCATAGGTCATTGAAGTTAATCCTTTTTTTCCACAACTATTTTGAGCAAATATTTTTTTTGTTGGTCCCACGGTTGCCGTTGCACCAAAAGGTTGACTTATTAATGCCCGATATAACCACCAGAGTTAATGAATCCATGAGAGGTGGTTAGTCCATGTCACGAATCCTGAGGTAGGCGCTGACCATCTGCCAACAATCTCCCCCTCAACACAAGCCGAGGGGATTCGAACCCGACACCTTTGACTTTGATACCAATTGTTAGCCCTACGGTTGCCGTTGCATCAAAAGGTTGACCTGTTAATGCCCGATACAACCGCCAGAATTAATGAATCCACTGGAGATGGTTAGTCCATGTCACGAATCCCAAAAAGAACACTGACCATCTGCGAACATTTTCACAACTATTTTGAGCAATAGATTTAGTGCAGGTATCATTCATGGGGTAGAGCAGGTATGTGGCGAAATTTCACAGGCTACTAAATAATCCATAAATTCTATTAATAGTTTCCAAAGATAATTGTCTTCTTCTTTCGTTTTGAGTTCCTCATCTGCTGTCTTTATGCATTCTCTTTGTCATACGCATGTATACATCTTCAGTCTTTATACATCCCCATGTGATATCCATATAATTCTGGAACATTGAAAATGGAAGACTCTGCAAAATGCAATATCATTAATGAAACAGTCAATATCTTAATTTTATCGACAACAACATACATGTAATAAAATCCATACAATGTCCTGAATAATTCGAAACAAATTAGGTCCCAATCAAACTGTAATCTATCTCATTTTAAGAGAAGAGATCAAAAGACGTGAGAGGATGAAAAATTGAGTATGTATAATCTTATGGTAATGAGAAATACAAGACTTTTCTCTTTTGTTGACCTTATTTGCTGTGTATAATCATGGCGATCATCCTAGGATTACCTGTCATCATGCTCGTTCAGGCAATGTAAAACATACAGCCAACAAAGATGCAAAATGTTATTTTTATGTATTCAAAGCATTTACATTTACGTCAGTTATTGTTGTATATTGTATACAACTTTCACATTATAATATACGCATTTTAGTGTATGTTGTTATAAGATGTATCAGATCAGATTTAGCTTATTGCATTAGCCTCACATTCAGACCAAAAAATGTTAAATTTGTTAAAAGTTATGATTTTGTAAATTCTTCACAATTTCTAACAGAATTTTGGTACTTCAAATAGAATAAAAAATAAAAATATGAAAATAAAGTTATAGTAACATATTTCAATGATTTTTAAATGATTCATTAAAATGTGAATTAATGATATGACTTCTCATTGGTTCCCATATTGACATCAATCCTTTTTCAATTCTCATTCTCTAATTCAATTTTTTTCTTTCTTTCTTTCTTTCTTTCTGCTCTTTACAACATCCAACTAGTTCTCTCAAATGGTTCCAATAGCCATTTTCCAGTTTTCTACATACTAAATTTTTTAGAATTATTTGCTATACTCATTTTCTCACTATTGCTCTCAAAGAATTTCTCATGCTCTCTTTTTAAGTGAATTTTATTATACTCATTATATTCAAAGCACCCTTAGTTTCATATTATACAATAGATTGTGGATATTTTATCTCTTATTGCTATTTTTGTCACCTTTTGAGGCAACAAGCATCAACACTCCTCTTATTTGCAAGCAATCTTTAAACTCATTTTAGGATTTTATTGGTAAAAGCTTGATTAAGTTTTTCATCAAGAAAACCATTAATTTTTATTTTATTTTTTATATCCATTACCTAAAAATTGTATTATTATTACATTTCCATAGCTTCCAAAATAATTGATCTTCTTCTTTCTTTTATTGAGAGGAACAAATGGAGTTGAAGCTTTTCTCTCAATATCCTCCATTTTCCCTCTTTTTCTCTCCTTTTATGCTCTAAGATTTCTATTCCCTTGATTTGATCTTGATTCAAAGAGGATTTCCTTTGTGGAGACTTGATTTTCTATTTCAAAATATATTAAAAAAGCCTTTACAATCCTTTCTCAAATTGAGGTCCCTTCTTTAAATTTTCATCATTCTTTTGCTCTATCACATTAAACATAAATCTTGTCCATGTTTATCAATATATTTGAGTTTATCCACCTCCTTGATTCCAAAAGCACTTAGCATAGATTCACATTTATTTTATTCACTAACCATAGTCACACTCTTAAGTGCACAACATTTTCCATTATGTCTACATTATTTTTTTCAAAAACCTTTATGTCTACATTATTTAAAAAAAAATAGTTTGTTAAAAATGATTAGAATTTGTGCTTTAGTTATTTTTTGGTTTAAAAAAAAGGCACATGACTAGTGTACATGTTGTTGCCCTTGTGGCACTTTTGATAGACCTACACGCCCCTCTAGAATAACCCACCCTCTTGTCATATACCTACACAACACTCAACAACAACAACCCATCTTCAACTAGTTTATCATTTCAATTACATTTGTCAACATTTCAAAATATAGTAGTTTTTAGGTTTGGCTTATTTTTGTAAGTTTGGATGAGGCTTCTATCTTTGGTAGATTTTTTGATAGGTTGCTAAACTAGGCATATTTTTTATTCTAGTGGATATTTTGGTTGTGTTGCTAAATTTGATTAGGGTTTTATTGGTTCTTCAATCACCTTACATAGAAACAAGCATATACTACATATTTTGTCCAATTTTTGACTTCTTATAGGCATCAAAAAGCTCTCTCTAGGCTTTTCAATATAGTGTAGAGTGTTTTATTTATTTTTGATAAGATTTATTATAATTTTAGCTTTAAAATCTCTTTTTCTCATTCTTATAAATTCACTCACATAAAGTGCCACCTTCTTTTATGCAAGGGAATATTTGATCGAGTGCATTTAGGGGAGATTTATAAATTGAGAATTTTATACTCTATGAATTGATATAAAGTTACAAAATTTAGGGATAATTTTTTTTTATATTATCAATTTGGTCTATGTTTGATTAGTTTGAGGATTTAATCATGGTTATCAAAAAGCATCATGTTGTTATCAATTTGTATAGTTAGAGCTATAAGTCCTAACAATATAGTATCTTGAATCATTACAAATTGCATCCTTTCTTGACTCATCTATATGGATTGATTTACAAACCCACTTCTTTATGGTACAAAATTCTATGGAGAGATCATAGTGAACATGCATTGGGATTGGTTTTGTATAATGTTGATATCAACACTATAATAGCCACAATGCACATTAAATTCCCTTGACCTTTGGACTAGAATCGAGAAGTTGTATGGAGATAACTTA
This sequence comes from Sequoia sempervirens, assembly GCA_007258455.2. NCBI lineage: Eukaryota > Viridiplantae > Streptophyta > Pinopsida > Cupressales > Cupressaceae > Sequoia > Sequoia sempervirens. The sequence continues at coordinate 24,124 of VDFB02363612.1, forward strand.
TTATGGATAAAGAGTTTTGTTGTCTCCACTCATATGAAAAATGAGACAGAGCATATGATATCTCCCCCTTTGTGGGTGATTGAAATTGTGAATTCTTTCAAGGGTTTTTGGTATTTATTGCCAACTTGTATGTTTGACAAAATTGTGCTTGATATTTAATTGAGAGTGGTTTCACGATGTCATTTGATCTAGTAGCATGAATGTTAGTGTTGCTTTTTGCTAGTTTCTGATCTAGTTGAATTTTGTTGATTGTTTTTGTGATTCAGTTGGGTTTTGCTAATTATTTTTGTTATCTGGTTGAACTTTGCTGATTATTTTTTGTGATCTAATTGAATTTTGATGATTATTTTTGTTATGTAGTCAAATTTCTGATTTATCAAGGAACCTAAAGTTATTCCTTCATTTTTCTTCTATAGATGTATAAGTTTCAATGAATAAGAAAACCAAAACCTGATCCATAGGTCATTGAAGTTAATCCACTACACATCTTTTTTTCCATAGCTATTTTGGAACAGTCAATATCTTATTTTTCAATTCTTATTGACAACAACATACATGTAATAAAATCCATGCAATGTCTCGAATAATTCAAAACAAAGTAGGTCCCAATCAAATCGGAAAAAAAATGTTAGATGCATTTTTTAAGAGAAGAGATCAAATACGTGAGAGGATGAAAAATTGAGGATATATGGATGAAGTGCAATGGTAATGAGAAATACAAGACTTTTCTCTTTTGTGAATATTTTATTACCTTATAGTTGATATTATTTGTTGTGAATAAATCGTGGTGATCATCTTTCGATTACTTTCCATAATACTTGTTCTAGCAATGTAAACCATATATTCAATAAGTTATTTTTACTAATTTTTTATATATATTTTATCTTTGTTTTTGCACATAGTGACACACGCATGTTAAAGTGAAGATAAAATGTAATGTTAGAAATTGTATATTGTATACAACTTTCACATTATAATGTACTCATTTTAGTGTATGATTTTATAAGATGTATTAGGTCCGACTTAGCTTATTGTATTGGTCTCACATCTAAACTAAAAAAAATGTTAAAAGCTATGATTTTGTAAATTCTTCACAATTTCTAACAGGTACCTCAAATAGAATAAAAAATAAAAATATGAAAAGACTTATAGTAGCATATTCCAATGATTCCAAAATGATTCACTAAATGTGAATTAATGGCATGACTTCTCATTGGTTCCCATGTTGGCACCAATCCTTCTACAATCCTCATTCTCTAGTTCAAATTATTTTTCTGCTCTTCAAGAACATGCAACTAAGTTCTCTCAAATGGTTCACATCGACATCTTCCAATTTTCTACATACTAAATTTTTAGAATTATTTGTTATGCTCACTTTCTCACTATTGCTCTCAAAGAATTTCTCCTCCTCTTTTTTTAAGTGATTTTTATTATACTCACTATATTCAAAACACCCTTAGTTCCATATTATACAATAGATTGTGGATATTTTATCTCTTATTGCTATTCTTCTCACCTTTTGAGACAACAAGCATCAAAACTTCTCTTATTCACAAGCAATCTTTGAACTCATTTTGGGATTTTATTGGTAAAATCTTGATTTTAGTTTTTCATCAAGGAAACCATTAAAGATATGGTTTATAATTTTCAGGATGGGAGATCAATGGTGGGAGATGTTAGATCAGATCAACAAATGATAATGGATGAGAGATCAAGAAGTTGTGCATGGAGAGATGAAATGAAGTGAACTAAAGTTCATTCCCTGTTTTTAGGAAAGATATCTAAATTTAGTTTACTTTCTAAATTTAGAATTTGGAAGAATAAAAAAAGGACATGCTAATATTAGGAAATAAATAAAATAAATATTTTATTTATTTTTGGAGGAATGTGCAACATAATAAATTAAAATAATTTATTTAATCTTGGAGGAATAACTAGCTAATTAAATAATTAAAAAAAAATTTAATTATGAAGATAAGAAAGAATACATGATCTTTAATTAGATATGAGGATGAGAGAGATATAATGAAAAATTATTTAATTAAAGTGGATGTGGAAATGATTTAATTAATTCAATAGTTAAAAATTGTTTAATTAATGGAGGGAAATGGGTTTGTTTAATCAAATAATTAGAAATTATTTAATTAATAATGATGAAAGGAGTGATGAGTGATAATGACTGAGAATGATGAATTAGAGGAATGCATAATGTATGATGATGATAGAAGAATGTGTTAGACATTTTTAGGTGTCTACATTTTCAAAAAACTTTAAATGTCTACATTATTTTAAAAAAATATAGCTTTTTTAAAAAGATTAGAATTTGTAGTTTAGTTTTTTTTTTTAAGAAAAAAGGCACATGACTAGTGTACAAGTTGTTTCCCTTATGGCACTTTTGATAGACCTACAAGGCCCTCTAGAATCACCCCCATCTTGCCATATGCCTACATAGCAATCAACAAAAATAACCATTCTTCAACTAGTTTGTCATTTACACTATATTTGGCAACTTTTCAAAATATAGTAGTTTTTTAAGTTTGGCTTATTTTTGTAATTTTGGAGAAGGCTACTATCTTTGGTGGAGTTTTTGACAATTTGCTAAACTTAGCAATTTTTTCTATTTTATTAGATATTTTGGTTGTGTTGCTAAATTTGATTAGGGTTCTATTGGCTCTTTAATCACCTTACATATAAACAAGCATATACTACCTATTTTGGTCAATTTTTGACTTCTATTTAATTTTAATAATATTTATTATAATTTTAGCTTTAAACTCTCTTTTTTCATTCTTAATGTGACACCTTCTTTTATGCAGGAGAATATTTGATTGAGTACATTTAGGGAAGATTTATGAATTGAGAATTTAATACTCCATGAATTGATGTAACGTTCCAAATTTTAGGGGGAACTTTTGTTTTATATTATCAATTTGGTTTATGTTTGATTAATTTGAGGATTTAATCATGGTTATCAAAAATCATAATGTTGTTATCAAATTGGATAGCTAGAGCGATGAGTCCTAACAATATATTATCTTGAATAATTTCAAGTGGAATCATCTCTTGAACCATCTATATGGATTGATTTACAAACCCACTTCTTTGTGCTACAAAATTATATGGAGAGATCATATTGAACATGTATTGGGATTTATTTTGTGCAATACTGATATCAACACTATGATAGCCACCATGCACATTGAGTTCCCTCGACCATTGGACTAGAATCTAGGAGTTTTATGGAGATCCTAATGAACCTTTGATCCTAGAGAATCCTTCTATGGATTATATAATTTTATCTCTTCATTTTTTAAAATATGATTTTTGTATAGCTAAAAGAATTAGTTTCTTGTAAGATCTTGAATGTCATGATGACATAGAGATCCCCCTTGATACTTCTTCTCCTATAAAGACTTCATGAGATTCTTCAAATTTTAGGCATCCTATTTTTTATTTAGAGGATTCATCTTCTTCATCTCTAAGTCAAAATCTTGAGGTTAAGGATTCCTCTATGCAAACACTTGCGAATTTATTTATTATTCATACTCAATCATCTAGTGTGAACACATCGATAGATAAGCAATGTATTCTAATGGAATACACTTATAATTCACCATCATCTCCTACCCTCACTAATTTTAATGTTGTAGTTGATGGGAATTCCCGTGACTCAATTTATCAAAACCAATGTTTTTTTCAAAGGTAGCTTATGGGGATGAGTATTTGATATAATTTTCAAGTTTATTTTTTGAGTCTTACATTGTAGATCTAGAGGAAACCTTTGCAGCCTTGATTTTTTTAATTGATGACAATTATACTGTACTTATTGTGTCATCTTATTTTTCCCCTATGTTAAACTAGTTTCCACTACGTTTTGACTTGACACCATCTTTAGTTAGACTAGGGACACCTAATTTTATCTTTGCACCTCTCATTGCTGACTTGGAGATCGAGGTATAGTTATGAGAGATATTCATCTTTCATTTTCTTCTAGGTATTTTTGTAGATGGGGAAGACCTTCAACATGCACCATTAATTTTACTTCTTCCTAAGGGAAGGAATATGTTCATTGCACATGGACCTTGTTCATCTTTTTTATCATCCTTTCATCTCTAGTACTAGAGCCATCACTTTTTGGACAACTCCCTAATTGCTCTCTTCATTATCTCTCTTGGATTTTATCGTTGTATATGGGTACTTAAATAGATTATTTTACTAGGACTCATTTCATATTTCTCATAATTTTCACCTAAGGGGCATGTTGTTGTAATTATTTAATTTTTCCTTTTAAATTTAGTTTACTTACATGATTAATTTAATTACTTAGGTAAATATAGCAATAATAATAAGTTCATATCAAGTTGAGATCACTTGATCTACAAGTTTGATTTTACTTGACTTAATTACTCTTATTATTAATCCACCACTCGTTTACTTTTCACTAGCTCAAATCCTTTGGGAAACTTGCCTTTTTTACTTGCTATTTATAATTCTATATATTGAATGTAATTTATTTCATAATAGTTTAAGTTTTATTTTATTATTTTCACTTCCTCAATATTCATTTTTTTTGTTATTTACATTCCACATCATTTATTTGTTTGTTTGTAGCTTTTATAAATTTATTCATTCACCTAGATGTAGGCTTGTGTTTGGATTATCGTTGAGTCCTATAATTGGACAATGTTGAGCCAAAAGGCTAAATTGGGGATTTGACCACCTTGACAAGATCTTAAGAAATATTAACAATTTTTCCAACTCATGCGGTCTCCCACTTTAATAGGAATCTCCTCTTCAAAACTCTAGTGATTCATTGCCCATTTCTTCTTTCCTTTATTTTCTATTGTTTTTTTTTTATTATTAAAAGTGGCTAAGCCACTAAACATTTTATTAATAAGCAATGAGTTTACAAGTCCTAGTTCAAAAGGAGCATACCGACAAGAAAGAACCAGGAAGAAAACCTTCGGTTATAGCTTCAAAACAAACAAACAAAAAAGAAACAGAGAACCCCAACCAAAGCCACATAAAATCCCCAAACAATGTGACCAGATAGGATTTAGCACCCAACCACCCAAAGAAGCCCCCCACTATTGTTATTTTACAAATGATTTAGTATAATAGTTCTATTTTAATCTTTCTAAATTTAAATAATTTTTGTTCACTATTATCTTTACTAAATTTGTTAACTTTTTGTGTGAAATACACAAGGATGGTTGCACTAACATCCCCATACTTTAACCAACATCTTGATATCAAAATCTGTTGTCTATCTAAATATCATGCAAGTCTCTTCCTATGACCTATGGTTCATCTTTAATTTCTATTATTTGTCAAATGTCTACAACCACTCTTGTCCTCTATTATTTTCATACATCTAATTGTCACTAAATTCAAACACACCAATTAGCATAAACATGGCTTATATATTATTTTTATTTCTTAATTGAGTTTTATATAATTAAATAATTAATTTAATTTTAATATTTCCACAACCTCAATATGGTATTTTTTTTCTATTTGCATGTTGCACCATCTTTATGTTTGTTTGTAGCTTGGTAAAAGAATCATTCATCTAGATCTAGGCTTATGTTTAGATTATCATTATTGGTATATGTATCTAATTCATGTCCTATAACGAATTGGGGTTTCAAACTAAAGATCTAATGGAAAAATTTACATTAGTTGTCTTAGTTTGAGACAAAAATATGTCATTACATTCAAAAGGTGTTAGAAACCATAAATCGATTGTCAAAACATCAATTTTAGAGCTAGGCATTGAGATGCATATTTTTAAAAGCCTAAAGTTGAGGAGTTCTAATTTAACTTGTAAGAGTTTATTTTTGCAAATAACTTTATGTCTACATTATTTTTAAAAATTCTAATTTGTTAAAAAAATTTAAAATTTGTTGTTTAGTTATTTTTTGGTTTTTTTAAAAAGGTGCATGACTACTTGCATAAGTTGTTGCCCTTGTGGCACTTTTGAACATAGATCTACATGGACCTCTAGAATCACCCCCTCTTTCCATATATCTGTACATAGCACTAAAAAATAACCCATCTTCAACTAGTTTGTCATTTCAACTACATTTGACAACTTTTCAAAACATAGTAGTTTTTCTAGGTTTGGCTTATTTTTGTATGTTTGGAGGAGGCTTCTATCTTTGGTAGAGTTTTTGGAAGATTGCTAAACTTGGAATTTTTTTCTATTTTATTGGATATTTTGGTTGTGTTGCTAAATTTGATTAGGGTTCTATTGGCTCTTCAATCACCTTACACAAAAACAAGCATATACTACCTATTTTTTCTAACTCTTGAATTCTTATAGGCATCAAAAAGATCTCATTAAGCTCTTCAATCTATTTTGTAGTGTTCTATTTAATTTTAATAAGATTTTTCATAATTTAGCTTCAAACTCTCTTTTTCTCATTCTTCTAAATGCACTAAGATAAAGTGCCACATTATTTTATACAAGGGATTATTTGATTGAGTGCATTTAGAGGAGATTATGAATTGATAATTTTATACTTCATGAATTGATATAATGTTCCAAATTTTAGAAGGTACTTTTATTTTACATTATCAATTTGGTCTATGTTTGATTAATTTAAAGATTAATCATGGTTATAAAAAGCATCATGTTGTTATCAAATTGGATAGCTAGAGCTATAAGTACTAACAATATAGTATCTTGAATCATTTCAAATGACATCATACCTTGACCCATCTATATGGATTGATTTGCAAACCCACTTCTTTTTGCTAAAAAATTCTATGGAGAGATCATACTGAACATGCATTGGGATTGATTTTGTGTAATGTTGATATCAAAACTATGATAGCCACCACGCACATTGAGTTCCCTTAACCTTTGGACTAGAATATAGGAGTTTTATGGAGATCCTAGAGTGAACCTCCATTCCTAGAGAATCCTTCTATGGATTATATTTTATCTCTAGATTTTTTAAAGAAACGAAGATGAAAGAAACTTTTGAAAAAGCTATTGCAAGTTTCTAGCCTGGAGCTAGTTTCTTTGTTTGTGAAGTTGAAGGTGTGTCTGGTGGTATTGCTACCCTCTGGAATCCCTCTAAATTGAAAGGATCTTTACGATTAACTAGTAAGAATCACCTTGAGATTACCTTGGAAGAACCTAGCTCTCAGGAGTCTTGGAATCTTGTAAATATCTATGCCCCCAACTCTAGCAGAGACAAAGTTTTGTTGTGGGAACAACTTAGTGAAGCTATTTCTGAAAGGTGTGATGAACATTGGATGTTGGAAGGGGACTTCAATTCTCCCCTCCTTCCTTCAGAAAAGTCTGGAGGATTGGACGATTATTCAGATAGTATGATGGAGCTTGCTGAATTCTTCAACTCGGCAAGTCTGATCAAGATATTGCTCTCAGAGGCACTAAATTTACTTGGTCTAATAGGAGGACTGGGAACCATTTAATTCAAGTCAAATTGGATAGATTCTTGATTTCTTCTAATTGGGATATCTCCCAATTCCTTTCTCTCTCTACTCTTCCTAGGTCTGGTTAAGATCATAATGCTTTAGTTCTGAAAAAACATGTGGATCATAATAAGGGCCCCTTCCCTCTCAGATTTGAAGCCATGTTGTGCACTCATTTGAATTTTTCTACTTTAGTTCAATCATGGTGGGAGGAACCTATTCTTGGAACTCCTATGTTCTGTTTGGCTGAAAAACTTCACAGAGTTAAGCAAAAAGTGAAAGGGTGGAATAAGCTTACCTTTGGAAACATTTTTGAGTTAAAAAATGCTCCGAGAAAAAGTCTAAAAGAGGTACAAGATAGTATGGAGCCTAGCTTGGTGGATGAAGAGATTTGTGTGAAGGAAAGAGACTTGAGATCTCAATGGTATAAGATTAACAAAAAGGAGGAAATATTTTGGAAACAAAAGTCAAGAGTCCAATGGTTGACGGAAGGGGACAGGAACACCAAAATTTTCCACCAATCTACACTCAAACATAGAAGTAGAAATAAAATCAGATCGTTGGTTGAAGAGGGCGGTTCTATTCTTACTAATGAAAGAGATTTCCAGGGAAGCTGTTAACTTCTTCTCTTCTTATCCTTTAAATCCTGTCAATGATCCCTAGATTTTTTTTTATTTTCTTAATGTTATCCCTAATGTTGTCTCATAATTAGACTTAAAAATGATGATTAATGTTGTTTATTTGGATGAAGTCAAAAAGGCCGTGTTTTCATTTGTAGCTCTTAAAGTCCCTGGTCCTGATGGATTTTCCCCTTTTTTTTTTCAAACTTACTGAGAAATTGTCAAAAATGATCTCCTTAATGTTGCCAAAGACTTTTTTAGGTCAGGAAGGTTGTTAAGTAATCTGAATGCCACTTTTATAGCTCTTATCCCTAAAATTGTTGAGGCCTTGGCTATGAAAGACTATAGACCTATTAGCCTCTGTAATACAATTTATAAATTTATTTCTAAAATTTTGGTGTTTAGACTCAAACTGGTGCTTGGAAAAATGATAGCTCCTAATCAAAAAGGTTTTGATCAGGGTAAAAACATTCTTGATGTTGTTATCTCTACCCATGAGATAATCCACTCTATGGAGCACTCAAAAACACCTGGGATGGCCTTCAAAATTGACATCTCCAAGGCCTATAATAGGGTCTTCTGGTCTTTCCTCTTTGCTATTCTTAAGAAGTATGGGATAGATAGAAGCTTTTTAAAGATGATTTCAGCATGTGTCACTTCTCCTATGTATTCCATTTTGGTTAATGGTGTCCCCCAAGGCTTCTTTTCCTGTGGTCATGGTCTCAGGAAGGGGGACCCTCTTTCTCCATACTTGTTTATTATAGTTGCTGAAACTTTGGGAAGGAATATTCAAAGGTTGCTTGATCTGCAAGATCTTAAAGCTATTATAGTTGCTTCCTCTCTCAGGCCTGATTCCCATCAACAATTTGTTGATGACACCCTGTTGTTTGGGGAAGCTTTGGTGGGGGGAAGAAGGCTTATGGAAAAAAATTCTTAATGATTATGTTGTTGTTTATGGTTAGTGCATTAACTATGTTAAAATCAAAGTTTACTTTCTCAACACTGATCAATATATAAGGGACAAAGTGAAGAGAATCATGGGTTGTCGAGAGCTGAGTTACCTGATACCTACCTGGGGCTCCCATTGTTTTCCAAGAGATTAGAGAATAATTACTGGAACCAATTATTAGAAAGGATTCAACATAAATTGGCAGGATGGAAGGGGAAGTTGCTAAGTTTGGAAGGTAAAATCCAACTCCTTAAAGCCTCTCTTCAGAATATTCCAATGTATTATCTTTCTTTGTTTAAAATTCCTGCTCATATAGGGGAGAAGATAGAATAGATTCAGAGGAAATTTATGTGGTTAGGAACAAAGGAAAAAAATAGACTATCTCTTGTCAACTGGGATAAATTCTGCAGGCCTAAAAGGTGTGGGGGGTTAGGGATGTGAAGAATTCATATGATAAACAAATCCTTAACTGCTAAAATTGGCTAGAATCTTCTTGAAGGCTCTAAAGATTGGGCCAAATTTTTCCAAGCCAAGTACTTAAGAAACATGAATTCTGGCTATTTCCTGTCTCAATTGGATCTTCCTCATGGTTCTACCTTATGGAACCATCTTATCAAATTAAGTAATGTGTTGAAGTTGAGGGCAAGGAAGAGAATAGGGAATGGTATTAACACAAATTTTTGGAAGGATCCTTGGATTGAGAATGCCACCCTATCTGCTTGTGAGGATTTGAATCCCCTAAAGTGTAGCCTCCAAAGAATTTGTGGCAAAAAGGTGAGTGATTATATAATATAGGAAGGGGAGGAACCAAAATGGAAGGATTTTGATGCCTTGTTAAGGAGAAATAATTTGCAAGGTCAAATTCAAGTGAATTGGGATCCTCTCCTAATCAACTTGCACAATTTTATTGGGGAGGCGAAGTGGTTTGATAGGGGATGGGAGGATGAATGGATCTAGAAAAATAGTTCCTCAGGTTGTTTCTCGGTTAGAAAGACCTATGAAGATTTAGAGAGGATCTAAGATGTTGTTCCTAATTCTTTCTCGAAAGTGGTGTGGCTTAAGAATCTAATTCCTAAAATTATTTGTTTTTGGTGGACTACTGCCCATGGCAATATCCTCACCATTGATAACTTGGTTAAGAGAGGGTTCCAGCTGGTTAATTAGTGTTCTCTAGGCAAACAGGAGGAAGAATCGATAACTCATTTGTTCTTCCATTGCAATTTTTTGAGGGAAGTGTGGTCCAAGGTGTTGCAGTTGTTGTCTTTGGATTGGGTGTTTCCAAACTCTTTGAAGTTGTTTATTGAAGGATGGTCTAACTGTCCTTTCTCTCATAATGTTATTGTGGATTTGTGGAATCAAGTAGCCCTTTTGTTACTTGGGGGCTCTAGAAGGAGAGAAATAATAGAACTTTTAGAGAAGTGGAGAGAAGCAGTGGGGAGGTGTTTCAAATAATTAGAACTCAAATTAAGGAAAATATTGTGGCAAGCAAAAATGGCTTCTCCAACTCTTGGCCAAACTACAAGGAGATGATAATAAAACAAAATTGGGGTATAAGTAGAGACTTAACCAATCTAAACTAGTCTAAGATTCTTAATAGGATGGGTACTGTTTAGAGTCCTCCTCTAAAATATTGGGTGAGTACAACTTTGACGGTTGCTCAAAAGACAACCCCGGTCAGGATAGAGCAGGTGGCCTGGTGAGAAACTAGTTTGGCAATTGTATAATGGATTTTGGAGTGAACCTTGGTATCTGCTCTAACAACAAAGTTGAAGCCATGGCTGCTCTTGGCATCTTCAATTTCCTAAAGGAGTCAGGTTTCAAAAATGTAATCATTGAAGGGGACTCAAAGTTAATTGTGGACATTTTAAATGACGTTTTTGCACCCCCATGGGAAATAAAAAATATTATAGACAAATGTAAACTAATCAAAAATTTCTTTACTATCTTTCAAGTTCAACATGTGTATAGGGAAGGGAATAGAGCTATTGACTGTGCTACCAATGTGGTGTTGGGGTGTAGAGGTTGGACATAGTGGACAAATGGAAATATGTCGCCGCCTCTTAAAGATGTCATCCTCAATGAAAAGTTTGAAAATGAATATCAAATGCTTATCTGCAAGATTGGATGTTGGTGGGATGGAAGGGTACAAAGTGGTGTTGTCAAGCTTTCCTAGTAATGATGGCTTAAGGTGTACGTGTAGGTATAGGAGGATCCTTGAGGGAGATAATCCCATTAATTTCCCATTAAAGAGTATGATAAAAAACCACATGCTGATATTGGCTTTGATAAAGGCTGCCATTTCAATATGTGCTGAAAAGCCCTCTGTTAGTTATTCACGTATTTCTATAGAGGGAAATGGCAAGAAATTAATTATGGTTGTTAATTCTTACAAAATTCATAATGCTTTTTGGGCTCTAGGAATTGTGAAGTTGTCGTCCTTAAGAAGAAACTTCTCGAATTCCAAGTCTTTTGTGACTCTGTGTTTAGTTTTGGTTTTGAATGCTGGCTTTAGTCAAGGAAGAAAGCAGTTTGCGAGGGAGGGAATGAAATCTATCCAGTCTCTGCTTAAGAAATTGTAGATGAGCAAGATGGGAGGCCCGAGAAAAAGAACTGAACCACCTAACTGCCAAGCGCTGAAATAGAATGATGACCTCTGGAGTATGTTTGAAAACACAGGAATGGCACCCTTCTTCCTATCCCTCAAAGGCTACAATGAAAGTTTAACATCGAAATTCACTAATTCTTGGAGGAGAGGTTGGGTTTCTATAGGAGTTGTGAAATTTGAGGTTACTTCTCATTTCATAGCCAAGGCCACGGGGTTGCAAAATTTTGGTCTAAAGGTGGCTAAAAAAAGTGGAGCCGATTACCAAAGATTTGTGGATAATTTTTTGCATGAAGGAGAAAATCTCAAGTGGTTCCAGAATGGGTATGCAAGACTCAAACTTCCTCCTCCTTTTTCCCTTGTGAGTCTATTTGTTATGTGTATTTTACTCTTGAAGGTCACTATATGTCAGTCCATGCTTATCACTTTCCTATTTTAAACACATCAAACATGGGGAGCGCATAAACCTGCCATTTTACCTTCTATCCTCTATGCAGCTGAATATAGAGAAAGGTGCTAACCTACTGCTCCATCAGGGCCTAATTCTTACTTTGTACAAATTTTCCCTTTCCCAAAAGCCCCGTGGCAATCCTCTTAATGCAAGAGTTGAGAACCTTGACCAGTCTAATGAGGACAATGTTGAACTGCGGAGGGTGGTTAACCTAGATGTTGTTGAACCCTTGGCTATTGAACAACTTCTCCGCAACCCTCCTGCTGTTGTTGTGAGACATTTGCTTATCCCTGCAAAGAGAAACTCTCTGATGGCTAATGTGTCGAACCCTTCTACCCCTCGGTCCCAAAAAAGTGAGGATTCAAGTAATGTCAACTTGTTGCTTTCTAGAGCTACCCCTAAAAAGAGAAAACACTCTCCCCTGCTGCTTGAGCCCACAAAAGCCAAGAAATCTAGAAGGGAGGTCAATCCTAGTGAAGTTATTCATATTTATGAGGATGTGAATCAAAAGGAGAAGCTCAAGGAGAATTTACAGGGATAGGGGAGTGGCGGTAGCAGCGGAAGAAGGTTTTCCCAGTTGGCGAAGGTGGCCTCAAAAGAGAAAAAGGGGAAATAAAAAGTGTCTGTGGATATGGAGGATATCCCGAGTTATGAGGAGTTCGAGGCTCAAGAAGATGATTATTCTGAAGATTATGATTTTGAGGAAACTACCTACGATATGGGGGAAGAAGATTTGGAGGAGAAGGAAAAAGATGAGGAAGAGGAGGAGCAAGTGGAGCAGTCTGAGGAAAAGAATGAAATTGGGAATGAACAGGATGTTGGGCTTTCTAGTTTGGAGAATAAAAATGAGGATTTGAGTATTGATTTTAAAAAAAATAGATTAACCTTTTTGCAGGTCCAATTCGAGGATATGGAAAAGGCTTTGGTTTCTCTAATGAGAGTCACTAACAGGTTAATGAGACGTGCGATGCTAGGTGTGGCCTCGGGAGAAGTGAAGATAACCAAAAAATTGAAGAAGCAAGGGAAAGTTGATGCCCTCAAACTATTGTATGAAATAGAGGGACCTGACTGGCGCGAATATGCGACTCTCTTAGGAGAGTATGGGGACCTGTTTAGGAAAGCTAGCTAATGGCTTGGTTTGTTGTTTTCCTGCTTTTTGATGGGTTTTTTGAATTATACCAATTTCTGGGATTGTTCGTTAATTCTCTATAAGATTTGGTGGAATACCACCTGGTATATTGTGGACTTAATTAATGGCCTCTGTAGCTCTAGTTTAGCTAGTAGTAACTTTTTTGTTTTTGATAATTTTTGGCTGGACTATAGTGATGGTTTTAAATTTGGGCCTGCGTGCCATCCTGAAGTTGTTTTTTTGGTTTGGTTGGTGGTGTTGTTTCCCACCTTGATTGTTCTTTTTGATCTGCTATTGTTCCATGGGATCAGGGCCCTTCCTTGCTTATTCTATCAAAAACATATGATTGTGGTATAGATAAAAAAATTATTAGCAAGAAAGATCTTGAATGTAATGATGACATAGAGACCCCCCTTGATACTTCTCATATAAAGACTTCATGATACTCCTCAAATTTATGACTCCTATTTTTGATTTAGCGTATTCATCTTCTTTATCTCTAAGCCAACATATTGAGTTGATGTAAGATGCAAAAACACTCCTGCCTATTACTCACTATGTTCTCAACAACAAAGACCCATATCAACACAACTACTTGATTTTTATTCTAATTCAAATTCACACAATACAAATACTTGAATTCTGCAATACAAAATTTCAATAACATGTAGTACACATAGGCACTTTCCCTCTTCTCATAACTGTTATCTTCTTTCACATTGATCTCTAACACCCTTCTCTATACTCTCATTTCCACTCTCCAACTCTACATCTTTTAATACCTACTCCCTTCCTTGTCACAACTATGTACTTTTCTTCCTCTGTTGACCATCCTCCCTCTATTAGATGTCTCACTATTCATAACTTGATGATTCTTTCCTATCACTTATACACCCATTCTTCACATGTTGTACCTTGAGTTTTAATTGTTAGAGTAATAAGTTATTATGCTTAATTAATTATATCATATTGGTTAATTAATTAAGTCACTTATTCATTTAGTTACTTAAGCTAAACTTAGGCACATTAATAATTGATTAATTATTAAGTGTGCACACTAGGGTTTCATTTAGGTTTCCTTTTAGGGTTTCTTGATCTCCTTCATAAGGATTGATCCCTTTGTAATAATTGATTCTCTTTAATGCATTTTTACTTTGAGGTTTACAGAACATCTTCTTTGGTTTTGCATGTCTTTTGCATGTGACAGGTATCCCTTTGCATGCAAGTGATCTTGGTTTTATATTAGTCTCTTCTTGTCTTCACCAAACCGATTTTTTTTCTCTCTTCTCACTTGCGCCCCATTCCTTTTTTGTTGCGCTTAATTCGAGGCCTTATGCCTTGTCTTGGATGATTCTCTTCAGCCTATCGGCCTTCCCTATGCACTTGTATTGATGGTGAAAGGTTGATTTAATCATCCATTTCAATATTTAATTCTTTATTGAATTTTAATATGTCGTTCCCCATTTTTTTTAAATATCAATTCGATTTGTCTCACACTCAAATAGATTCTCATAAGCATGGATCTCTGTTCCTTGTCTTGAAGTTGATAAGTGGGAAATAATTGGGAGGATACTCACTTTGGTGATAGAATCAGGCTTCTTTCCTTCCCACTAAATGCAACAAAATAATTTCATTGCCTCCATATTTCCAAATTTTGTATACATGTCTTCAATCAATGGTTTCTCGTACTTCGTTTCACCATAGATCAACTAGAAAAAAGTAAAATATTTTAGCTTTACACTAGCCAATTGCATTCACTTAAAATATTTTATCGCTACATTTCAGGAGACAACATTTTTACGAGTGTCATAGTGAAGATGAAAAATTTAAGAGGTTTAGGCACTGATTTAAAAGAGAGAAACCAAACAAAAAAAACCAAAATTGGAATAAAATAAAGCCAACAATATTTTTTTGGGTGGTGTTGATCGCTTGTTCACCCACGTGCTCCTACACCAGACATGCACTGGGTAAGTGAAATTATCCTTGAGTTGGTAAAATTAAGAACATTGAAAGCTACATCGGATGACAATCCCATGTTTGTTTTGATCCATAAATGCTCCTTTTTATGGGAGCCTTCCCTCTTCTACTCTTCTGCTCAACCTCAACACTTGAGCCACCTCCATTTGTGTTATTCCATTTCTCTGAACAACCTCTTATCATAGGTGCACATCTGTGACCACCACATTCTTTTGGGTTGCTACTCTTTATTCCTTTATTGCACTGCTGCAATAAATTAGAATCCAATCCGCCCTTTCCTCTTGATTTTTTCCCTTTGAATTACTATAAATCACTATACTCACTCTGTTTGTCTTCCTTTATTCACTACTTCTCCACACTACAACAAACAATAGAGCTGGATTCTTTCATTTACTCTTCCTTCTCTTTCAAAGAATTCAACATGTACTTTTTTCCATCTTTTTGGATCCAGTATAAACAGTATTTCTACCATCATAGATGGCTTCCTTGTCAAACTACCATGGCCTACCCAAAAGCACATGAAAAGCAGTCATAGGTATCACATCACACAATACCTCATCTCTATAAGAGCCAATATGAAAATTAACTAAACACTACTCCATTCATTTCCCACCTTGTTATCCTGGGATCTCCATTCATTTCCCACTCTCTCTATAACCCTTTCCACCATTTAACATAACATGCCCTTTCAATTTCACTTGGGCTAAATTTACCTGTTGTGGGTCTTTAATTTCCTCCGTTTTGAAGTATTCTTCTAGCTCCCCTATCCAATCAATTAACTCTTTTGGATTTAATGTTCCATAAAAGTTTGGCACATCCATTTTACTACTTTTTGTTATTCTTGAAAGAGCTCTCAAAAATATTTTTTGTTCGACATCCTCTAGCCGTTCTTCTCCTCCTCCTCCTCCTCTTTTCTCTTCCTCTTCGCTTTCTTCCTCATTCTCAGGATCTCTTGTATTACCGACAACTAATATCACCTCATTTCTTATATCATTTTTGATATCATCTCTTATCATATCTCCAAATCGTTCCAACACTACCTCTAATTTGGGTCTTCCTCTTTGAGGCGACATCTCTTTTGTACAACGACTTGTTCCTCATCAGCTCTAAATTGTTCAGGACTCCTTATGCACCAACAAATCTCTTGAGCTCTCAACAACTGTTAATCACTTCCCACAAATCCTGGTGGATCCTCTCTATGCTCAGGATTACCTACTCTGATACCAATTGATGCAATAGGAAAAAACACTCCTGCCTATTACTCACTACGTTCTCAACAACAGAGATGCATATCAACACAACAACTCAATTTTTATTCAAATTCAAATTCACACAATACAAATACTTAATTCAAAAATACAAAATTTTAATAACACATTACACATAAGCACTTTCCCTCTTCTTCTCATAACTGTTATCTGCCTCCATATCGATCTCTAACACCCTTCTCTATACTCTCATTTCCACCCTCCAACCCTACATCATTTACCTGCTCCCTTCCAAGTGTCATAGCTGCATGCTTGTCTTCCTCTACTGGACATACATCCTCCCTCTGTTAAATGTCTCACTGGTCATAACTTGACTAATTCTTTCCTATCACATGCGCACTCATTCTTTCACTTATTGCACCTTGAGTTTTCTATCAGTCTCTTTTTGTCTTCACCAGACTATTTTTTTTCTCCCTTCTCACCTACGCCCCATTCCTTTTCCGTTGCTATTAATTTGAGGCCTTATGCCTTGTCTTGGTCGGTTCTCTTTAGCCTATCGACATTCTCCATGCGCTTGTATTGAAGGTGAAAAGGCTGATTTAATCATCCATTTTAATATTTAATTCTTTATTGAATTTTAATATGTTGTTCCCCCCATTTTTAAAAATTTCAATTCAATTTGTCTCACACTCAAATACATTCTCGTAAGCAGGGATCTTTGTTCCCTGTCCAAAAGTTGATAAGTGGGAAATAATTGGGAGGATACTAACTACGGTGACAGAATCGGGCTTCTTGCCTTCCCACTGCATGTGATAAAACAATTTCATTACCTCCATATTTCCACATTGTATACATGTCTTCAATCAATAGTTGCTCAAGTACTCTATTTCACCATAGATCAAATGGAAAAAGGTAAAAGAGTTTTTCTTTACACTAGCCAATTACATTCACTTAAGAGATTTTATCACCATATTTTAGGAGACAACATTTCTCGTAGTATCATTGTGAAGATGAAGGATTTAAGAGGTTTAGGAATTGATCTAAAAGAGAGAAACCAAACAAAACAAACCAAAATTGGAATAAAAGCAAAAATATTTTTTTTGGGTGGTGTTGATCACCTATCCACCCATGTGCTCCTACACCATGAGGTTAAGGACTCCTCTACACTAACACTTACAAATTTATTTATTATTCATAATCTTGTCCATCTAGTGTGAACACATTGATGGATAAGAAAAATAGTATAATGGCATATGCTTATAATTCACCACCATCTCCTACCTTCACTAAGTTTAATGTTGTATTTAATGATAATTCTTGTGACTCGGTTTATCAAAACCAATATTGTTTTTCAAAGGTAGCTCATTGTGATGAGAATTTGATAGACTTTTCAAGTTTATTTTGGAGTCTTACATTATAGATCTAGAGGAAACCTTTGCAGACTTGATTTTTTGCTTTGATGACAATTCTATTAGACATTTTGTCTCATCTTATTTTCCCCCTATGTTAAAATAGTTTCCACTACACTTTGACTTGGCACCATCTTTAGTTAGGTTAGGGACACCTAATTTGATCTTTGCACCTCTCATTATTGACTTGGAGATTGAGGTATAGTTATGAGAGATATTCATATTTCATTTTCTTCCCTCTTTTGTAGATAGGGAAGACCTTAAACATGGACCATTAATTTTACTTCTTCCTAAGGGAAGGAATATGTTTAGTGCGTATGGACCTTCTTCATATTTTTCTATCATTATTTCATCTCTAGTACTAGAGGCATCACTTTTTGGACAACTCCCTAGTCACTCTCTTCATTCCCTCTTTTGGGGTTTATCATTGTATATGGGTGCTTAAAATGGATTATTTTACTAGGACTCATTTCATATTCCTCCTAATTTTCACTTAAGGGGTACATTGGCATAGTTATTTATTGTCCCTTTTAAATTTAGTTTACTTACATAATTAACTTAATTACTTATGTAGATTTAACAATAATATTAAGTTCATATCAAGTTGAGTTCACTTGATCTCTAAGTTGCGCTTACTTGACTTAACTACCCTTAACACTAAGTCCACCACTTTTTTACTTTTGGCTAACTCAACTCCTTTGGGAAACTTACCTTTTTTACTTTCTTTTTCAAATTCTATATATTGAATGTAATTTATTTCATTTAATAATAAATTTTATTTTAATATTTCCACATCCTCAATATTTAATTTTGCTATTATTTACATTCTACACCATTTTTTGTTTATTTGTGGCTTTTTAAATCTATTCATTCACCTAGTTGTAGGCTTGCGTTTGGATTATTGTTGGCTCCTATAATTGAACATTGTTGAGTCAAAAGGCTAAATTGGAGATTTGACCTTAATAAGATCTTAAGCAATATTAACATTTTCCAACTCACAAGGTCTCCCACTTTAATAGGAATATCCTCTTAAAAAATCGAGTGATTCACTACCCATTTCCTCTTTCCTTTATTTTCTATTATTAATTCACAAACAATTTAGTATAATAGTTTTATATTAATTTTTCTAAATTTTAGTATTTTTTGTTCACTATTATCTTTACTATTTTTTAAATTTTTTGTGTGATAGACACAAGGATGGTTGTACTAACATCCCCATAGTTGAACCAACATCTTGATATCAAAATCTATTGCCTCTCCAAATATATTACAAGTCTCTTCCTATGATCTATCCACCTATGATTCATCTTTAATTTATATTATTTTCAAATATCTACACCTGTTCTTGTCCTCTATTATTTTCATACATCTAATTGTCACTAAATTCAAACACACCAATTAGCATAAGCATGGATTGCACGTTTTATTTTTATTTCTCAATTGAGTTTCCTTTAAGCTGAGAATCTAGTTTAAATAGGGAAACCTTAATTAATCCAATTAAAAGAAAAAATGGTTCAAAATTTAGGTTGTAATGTAGATTGAGACTCACAAGCTTTATTAGACTGGCGAAATTCACAGCCAACAATGACTTAATTTGACAATTTCATTTTTTATTTAAAATTCAATTCCAAATTTGAACCAAAACAATAAAAGTAAATTCAATTTAGTTCACTAAATTACCATAGGCATACCACTTCTATCTACATTCAAATTAACATGACTCTTGATGGGGGTGAAATGTGTCATCATTTTTACCTTTTATTTTCCCTTTACCTTTTTCATTTTCATAGTATCCTTTGTTGTTCCTATCAATATTTGTTAATGAAATGAGGATATATAATAAAATGCAAAGAAAAGATAAAAACTTATAAATATATCAAAATCTTCAATCATTTATTGATTATCTTCATGACTATGATAGTAGGGGATAATTAGGTGGATAGCATGTGGGCGTTGCTAGAAATCTGAAATAGATTGAATAACCCAAGGAACTTTTTAAGAGAAAATAAAAGTTACATAAACTGAAAACACATAAGAATGCAAACCAGGACCCCGAGAGATTATGCAATGCTGATGTGACAATATTGCATTCAGAGCTTCCAAGCTGAAATGATACAATGCAAATATGCATGAATGGATGCAAGAGTATTGCAAGAATGGATGGAAATACAAGCTAGGTTGTGAGTTTATATAGAACTTAGGAGAGGAGGTAGGTGGCAAATCCAACCAATAGGAATCAACCACTAAAAGTGGAGATGGAGCACCAAAAGTGGAGATGCCCACCAAAAGTGGAAAGTGGTTCCACCCTTTAAGGAAGGGGACACCTCATCACTTATCTCCTAGTTATTAAATAATAAACTCACTTTATTATCTAATTAAGCTTAATTAAGTGTAGGAAAAACCTAGGACTAAGGGAAAATAAATTAACCCAATAGGAAAATAAAAAAAACCTACACCAACAGGTGCAATAACATTGGTGGAGTGGAGATGAAGTCGTTCAAAGTCATGTGTCATTTTGGCTAAGTCTGTTTCAATTTTTTAATCTATTTTGAAACAATATTGAAAGTTTGTAATCTATTTTTAATTAGCTTCTAAGGTTGTTGGTCGTAAGCCAAAACAACCTAGACAATTATATGCTTTTTTTTAGCATTAGTTATACACTTAGTGGCTCACAATATCTATAAATATGTATGTTAAGACTCATATTCATATACGATATATACATCTATAAACTACTATTTTTTAAAGATTGTAATTCAAATGCCATTAGTATGAGGATTGATTATCATGGAATTAGCTTTCATTTAAGTTTCATCACGATATTCGAAGGCGGGAGCCCACTTCCTCGGTTACAGTGAATCAAATGTATAATATTAATCGTGTATGGTAATAAGTATTTCAGTTTTAAATTTATTTTTAATCTTTAATTATAATTATTGTGTTAGTTTATGATTGTTGGGTTTGTTGTTAATCCCGATAGTAGCGCTAATACATGTGAGTTTAGTTCAA